>JANSMH010000321.1:0-26915 GCA_029299595.1 Grosmannia serpens
CAGCAGCACGAGCAGGCCGATGTTTGGCGAGAAGGACTGGGAGAACGAGGAGGTGTGAGGGGGGGGGGGGGAGGGAGCCTGCTTGACGAGGAGGAGGAGGTGAAGGGGGGGAGCTGCTTGACGAGGAGGAGGAGATGAAGGGGGGGAGCCTGCTTGACGAGGAGGGAAGCCTGCTTGACGAGAAGGAGTGGGAGAATGAGGAGGGAAGCCTGTTTGACGAGAAGGACTGGGAGAATGAAGAGGGGAAGCCTGCCTGTCCGGGGTAATCGAAACGGACGGTCATCTCAAGAATATCGCCAGCAGACATGACGTCCGTTGTGCCAGCACAGCCGCCCGGCATTGCGGGTACCCGCATGATGGACGAGGATGAAGGCCGCCGAAGATGTAAGATACAGGAGCAGAAACTCAATGTAATATTACCAAAGAGCCCAGAACAGGATAGCGGGCCCGAGATAGCGACTGCTCCCGAGGAAGGTGCGTTCAGGGATTCCCCACCATTGTGGTCCAATTGGCCACACGTCCAGGCCCACGTGCATGTCTGGACCTTTGAGCGTCGATCAGGGCCAACAGCCCGTTCAGCCCGCGGGACGCAGGGCTAACGCAGCTTTCTCACCGACCGAGGGCAGAGATGAGGCGGTCTCGTCGTGGCGGGCAGGCCGGTGGCAGCACAGCTGCCGTCCAAGCTGTGCGGAGCACCACCTTGCCTCTGCGGACATGCAGCCTCAGCAGTCTGAGACTGCAGGATGCCCCATATAAAGCAGACGGACTGCGGTGGCTGGACGGCGATCTCGTCTTTGCTCGCTGTCCTGTCCAGCTGCTCCCTACCACGCCCTCTGCTGGACAACCGCGCCCTCTGTTGGACAACCACGCCCTCTGCTGGACAACCGCGCCCTCTGCTGCACAACCGCGCCCTCTGCTGCACAACCACGCCCAGCCATGTCTCTATTCCGAGCAGCCACCGTGCTGCTGGCCACCGCAGCCGTGGCCTCGCCCATGGCCTCGACGGCCAGCTGCGGCGGCAAGACGTACGTGTACCGCCAGCTGGCCGGCTTCGGGGCCGTGTCGGGCTCGGCGCGCGACAAGTTTGGCGACACGATCGGCGGCATCGGCAGCTCGATCGCGCTGGACCCGACGGCCTGGAAGCGTGTCGACGGCAACGGCAGCAACGGCAGCAACGGCACTGCTGCCGAGGGCAGTCGCTACACCGGCCTGCTGTGGGCGCTGCCGGACCGCGGCTGGAACACCGCGGGCACGCTCAACTACATTCCGCGCATCCACCAGTTTGCCGTGTCGCTGCAGCTCGTGGCCACCACGGCCAACGCCTCGCGCGACGCCGCCGCCGCGCCCAACCTGCAGCTGACGTACCGCGACACCGTCCGCCTCGGCGGCCCCGACGGCAGGCCGCTGACCGGCCTCGACCCCGACGGCCACGGCCACGTCGCCTATCCCGGCTTCCCCCCCCTGCCCGTCGCCTCCTACACCGGCGACGGCTACGGTGGCCCCGGCTGCGCCGACCACGTCTCGCGCCGCATCCCCCTCGACGGCGAGGGCCTCGTCCTCAACGCCGACGGCTCCTTCTGGGTCTCGGACGAGTACGGACCCTACATCTGTGAGTGGGCCCAACATCGGCGACAACCTCCCCCCCCCCCAAACCCTCGCTTCCGCGCTACGTCTGCTGACTCAGCAAGACCGCTTCAGCAGCACCGGCACCATGCTCTCGGCCATCCGGCCGCCCGAGGCCCTCGTCCCCAGGCGCAACGGCTCCGACTCCTTCTCGGCCGACTCGCAGCGCAACTACGTCAACAACGGCACCGGCGACGACGTCTACCCGGCCGACAACCCGACCGGCCGCAGCAACAACCACGGTAGGCCCGGCCCTGTCGTCTGTTTCTCGTCTTCCGTCTGCTGACCTGCCAGGCTTTGAGGGTCTCTCTGCAAGCGCCGACGGCAGGACGCTCTACGCCTTTCTCCAGGCGGCTGCCAACCAGGAGGGGGTACGTTGTTTCTGGCTCTCGTCTCTCTTCTTCTGTCCTCTCTCTCTTCTCTACTTTCTTCTCTCTTCCCTACCTAATTTCTCCTCTCTTCTCTACTTCCCTACTTTCTATTCTTCTCTCTTCTCTCTTCTCTCTTCTCTAATCCCCCCCCCCCCTCTCTCCTCTCTCTCACCTCTCTCTCCCCCCCAGGGCACCGCAAAAAAGACACAACGCTGGAGCCGCCTGCTCCAATACGACGTCAGCTCGCCGTCCTCGCCGGTCCTCTCGGCCGAGTACGTCGTCGGCCTGCCGCTGTACGACGACCCGACCAAAAAGGCCAGCAAGAACCCCGTCGCGGCAGCCCAGTCCGAGATCCACGTGCTGCCCAACGGCCAGATCCTCGTGCTGCCGCGCGACTCGGGCGCCGGCCGCGGCCAGGACGTCACCACGTCGCAGTACCGCCACATCGACATCATCGACCTCGCCACCGCCACCAGCATTGCCGGCGACCCCTTTGACTGCGCCGCCTGCGCCGTGGCCGACGCCGACGGCGTCCTCGACGGCGCCATCACCACCGCCACCCTGTGCCCCTTTCTCGACATCAACAACAACAGCGAGCTGGCCCGCTTCGGCCTGCACAACGGCGGCGCCCAGGACGCCGCTCTGCTCAACGAGAAGTGGGAGTCCATCGCCCTGGCCCCCGTCAACCCCGGCAGCGACGACGGCGAGTACCTCCTCTTCAGCCTCAGCGACAACGACTTCATCACCCAGGACGGCCACCTTAAGGACGGCCAGTTCCCGTACGCCGACGGCAGCGGCTACACCCTCGACAATCAGGCTCTGGTCTTCCACATCAGCGTCCCGGCGTAGCTGCATTAGGTAATAGTGTATTATTGAGGAATGGATGCTGGGAGCCAGTGTTCGCTCCTGCCGTTTTCGGCAAACAGTGTGGACTCCTCGCGCGCCAGTGAAAACGGAACATCTACTACACACGACATCCTACAGATTCCCTCTCCCGGCCTGCTCCCGCTCAATGGCCTCGAACAGGCTCTTGAAGTTGCCGGCCCCGAAGCCCTCAAAGTTGTTGCGCTCAATGATCTCGATAAACACCGTCGGCCGGTCCGTCAGCGGCTTCGTGAACAGCTGCAGCAGATACCCGCCCTCGTCGTAGTCGACGAGGATGTTGAGCTGCTCCAGGACCGCCAGCTTCTCCTCGCCAATGTGCCACGCCCGCCGCCCCTGCTTGTCGCCGCCACCGCCGCCGTACAGCCGCTCGCGCAGCGCCGCGTAGTACGTCTCGGGCACGTCGATGAACTGCACGCCGCGCGCCCGCAGCGCCGACACGGCCGCGACTATGTCGCCGGTCCGCAGCGCAATGTGCTGCACGCCGGGCCCGCCGTTGAACACAATGAACTCCTCGATCTGCGACCGCTTCTTGCCCGGCGCCGGCTCGTTGATCGGCATCTTGACCGTCTCGCGCCGCCCGCCGCTGGCCATCACCACGCTGCGCAGCGCGCTGTACTCGGTGCAGATCTGCGAGTCGTCCACCGACCAGAACCGGTGGAAGCCCAGCCGCTGCTCGTAAAACGCACACGCCGCCTCCATGTCGTCCCAGTCCTGGTTGCCCACGCAGTGGTCGATGCGCCGCAGCCCGACGGCGGGCGCGGCCGCCCGCACCACATCCATCGACGCCGTCCCCGTCTTCGGCTTCGGCTGCACCGCCCGGAATCCCGGCAGGAACGGCCCCCGGTAGTCGCCCCGGTCGAGCAGCGTGTGCGTCGTGTCGCCATATGTGCGGATCACCGCCATCGTCACGCTGCCGCCGTGCTCGCCATCCCGCACCACCGTCGGCGGCTGCACGCCGACCACCCTGCTCTTCGTCGTCGCCGCTCCGCCCTCCTCGGCATCGAGGCCCTCGTCCTCGTCCTCGTCCTCGGCCACCGCCTGCCGGTACACGCCCTCCACCGAGTCCACCGTGAAGCACACGTCCTTGATCGCGTCGCCGTGTCGCTCCAGGTGGTCGTGCATCGCCCGCAGCAGCGCCCGGTCCGCGTCCGAGATCGGCTCGTCGTCGGGCAGATGGCGCCACGACCGCAGCGGCGACGTGAACACAAAGCACACATTGTCCGCCTCGCCGCTGCCGCCTCCCTCGGCACGGCCGCCGCCCTGGTGGTGGCCGACCGCGAACGACGCAAAGTACCGGCTGCCCGTCTCGAGGCCGCGGTACGCAAACGTCTCCAGCCCGAACAGCATGCCGTAGTATGCCGCGGCCTGCTTTGCGTTGCCCACCCACCAGGTAATGTGGTCGTAGTCGTGGAAGATCATCTCCGCCGCGTCTGCCGTCTCCGTGGTGGCCGAAGGCGCCATGATAGCGAGCCTGGAAATAAAACAGAGCAGCGAGAGAGCGAGAGAAGGAGGTGATAGTATGAGGTTCGGATAGTATATATTATAGGTGGCGTTGGAGGAGCTAGGGAGAGAGCAGAAGCTGCTTGTGTCTGAGGGCCGATCGAATACGTCTCCACAGAAAGGAGGCAACGTGATAAGATGTTGCTTAATGCACATTGCCAAGCCCACCACAACAGACGGACGGCCTTGCCTTCTTAACGCCCATTTCCCTTTCCCCAAGAAACACCATTGCCGCCATTATCCATGTCCGGCCGGACGATGACGTGTTGGAGCTCGGCTTAATTGCTCCTGAAACGCCGCCTGCTGACCTCGTATCGGCATTTGCTTGGCTAAGCCGCCAGTTGCCGCTAATTACCGCGTCGCGTAGCGCTGTTCCGCACTTGAAACAGGACAACAAAGTCAAAGCCGATTTGCTTATTCGAACCACATCTTGTCGTTTCTCGTCGCTCTAAAACAGGACAACCAAAGCCAAAGCCGATTTGCTTATTCAAACCACATCTTGTCGTTTCTCGTCGCTCTGAAACAGGGCAACAAAGCCAAAGCCGATTTGCTTATTCGAACCACATCTTGTCGTTTCTCGTCGCTCTGTCTCACATCCATGGTATAAGTAGAATATCTTTTTCCTGCCGACCTCGCCCACCCTCTTTTGCACTCGAACCGCCTCAACTACATACCTCCGTCATCACCGCTAGATCACGAGCCTCTCCAGATGGCGGCTTTTGTCTCTCTCAGCAAACGAGACATCCATGTCTTGGGAAAAATCAAGGACCCCGAATCGCACACAACAGAAGCCATCCGCCTCGATCCCTCCCTTCCAAGAGACGCACACGTGACCGACCCCCTGCAGTACGAGCGTATAAGCCAAGAGCAGACGGCCCTCGTTCTGTTGATGCAACGGGCCGAGATGGAGCTCGCTGGGCTGCAGCCAAAGTCGCTCTCAGACCCCATCGCCACGTATCGCCAGAGCGTCGCGGATCTCGGCCAGCTCATCGCCAAACACCCCAGCTATGCAAGCGCCCGCAACAATCGCGCCCAGGCGCTGAGACGTCTCTACGGAGACGACATGCTCCTGCAGCGCGAGGATCCCGGGGCAGACCGGCCCGGCGACCCGGGCAACCCTTCCCAGGCTCTCCTTGCAGACACGCCCGACGACGAGGCAGAGCGCGCACGCGCGGCCGCCACCGTCCTGTCCGACCTCGAACGCTGCATAGCCCTGCTGATGCCGGCGAACCCCCTCTCCGCCGCGCTCTCGCCCACGGCGGCCAAGACCCTCTCTCTGGCCTTCACGCAGCGGGCCGCCATCTACTACTCCACCTCCAAACGCATCGGGCCGTCAAGGAAGATACTCGCACATCTCGCCGCAGCGGGCGAGGAGCATGTCGGGCGGGCAGAGGCACGGTGGAGCAAGCTAGACTTTGAAGAGGCCGCGTCGCGCGACTTTGCCATGGGCGGCCGGTTCGGCAACGAGATCGCCCGCGGCCTCGCCGTGGGGACAAACCCGACAGCCAAGCTGTGCGGACAGATGGTGCAGCAGATGATGAGGAACGAGTACGGCTCACTGAGCTGAACAGCGACCATAGCTGTGGTAGCAGGGGGTATGATAATGGCATGCAGTCGAAGCGGCTGGATTGTGAACTTTGTTTTTTTTTCATAGTCCAAGAGAAGTACCGAAACCGGGCAAACTTGTCAAATCAAAAAAAGAGACTGGCTCTTCTCATGCTGTCGGCTTGCTCGCAAGCCCGAGGCGCCTATTGCTCGTATGAATTAGCTGCTGGCTACATCTGCCTTGGAGGCGAGGCAGGGCTTCCGCAGATCTGCAGGCCTATGCGCACCTCTGCAGAGCCTCGAGAGTCTCCTTTGTCGTTCTCCCCTTCTCCTTCTCCTCCCGGTTAACCCGGGTCACGGCAGCCGATACACCGATGAAGACGGCAAAGATCGGGTCGGCAACCCGCGATATGATGTATGTTGGTGCAGACATTGTGTCCTCGGTCTTCTAGGCAGCTAGAATCAGGTGTGAGTGCGGTGCTTTCACAGCTGGTGGTTTCGCCTACCGTCGACCTACTTTGGCGGATGCGCGGCTTCAGAATCGCAAGGAAAGATTCCGGCTCACGTGATGCAAAACTTCCAGTTTTGGCTATTCCCCTCTGAGGTCCACAATATGATGATGTAATCATATTTCATTGGCCGGCTTCCTTCCACTTTTCCAGGGCCAGGTAATAATTTCTGCCCGCACAACTTTTTTCAAAATTATCGTCCCAGAAAAACCTACAGGTCCATCGACGTCCGACGACAAAATTCGACAACAACCAAAATCCCGCCCGTCGACCTATTCCCACCACAACCGTCGATTCTCCATATCAGGGATCACGCCTCCTTCCAACATACAAAATGAAGTTCCTCAAGGTCGGCCGCGTCGCCATTATCACGCGCGGAAGATTCGCCGGCAAGAAGGTGAGCACACACAATGGCGGGGAGGTTTCGAGCATGTGCACGCCGAGGAGGAACACGCGGCCGGCAGGGAGCAGGCACTCCTATAATGCATGAGACTCGAGGGCCCTGTCGTCCGCCCGCACCTTGCGCGGGCGGATCGTCAATGGGCACCGAGAGAGCGGGAAAGCGGGAAAGCGGGAAAGCGGGAAAGCGAGAAGGGGGAGCCGTGCTGGGACGGGAGCAGAACGCTGACAAGGAACGCCCTCCAGGTCGTCATCATCCAGCCGGTTGACTCTGGCAACAAGCTGCACCCGTACGGCCACGCCCTGGTTGCCGGCATCGAGCGCTACCCGTCCAAGATCACCCGGCGCATGTCCAAGAGCCGGCAGGAGAAGCGGAGCAAGGTCAAGCCGTTCATCAAGATTGTCAACTACAACCACCTGATGCCGACGCGCTACACCCTGGAGCTGGAGGGCCTGAAGGGCGTCGTCTCCAACGACACGTTCAAGGAGGTCAGCCAGCGGGAAGAGGCGAAGAAGACGGTCAAGAAGGTCCTGGAGGAGCGGTACACGAGCGGCAAGAACCGGTGGTTCTTCACCCCCCTGAGTACGCCTCTCTCTCTCTCCCCATCCTCGTGGCTGTCGTGCTAACCCCATCTGCAGAGTTTTAAATCAGGGTCCCTTTCTGTTTTCTCTTTTTCTCACCTTTGTTGTTTGCCTCTCGGGATGGTATCGATGTATCCAGCATCAGTTACAAAGCGGCCATAAAAAAAAGAAACAATACCAATTAACGGCACCTCTTCGTTCTCTCTCCCTCTCGTTCCACGCCTACACGCCCGTCACCCGCCCGTGCTGCCATCTTTTTTTTTATGCCTAGCCTGGCCTGCTGTTGACGAACACCGATCCCACTCCCGACGAGGCAGATGAAAAGGAGGGAAGCGGGACTGGAAGCTGGGGAGAGAAGATCGTGCCAGCATTCGGGAGAACCATGGCACGGTAAACGGTAGCTGCTTGGGTGTCCTCTTTCATGTTCGAGGAGAGACTGGAGCTGGGGTACAGGGCAAAAATGGGAAAGGTGCTACTACAGGGTGTCAGAAAACGAATGGGCTTATGCTCTTCCGTAAAGAAACAAATTTCTAGAAAAAAACTTCAAACATTCCTTGCTGCTCTTTCTCAATGTCCCAGAATAAAACGTTGCGAATTTCTGTTGGCGTTGGGGAAAAAATGTGGCAATGAGCTAGTGGTAAATATCGAAAGGACTGAAGTAGATAAAATATTTAGTCTCCGTACAACACGGAGAATTGTCCCAGATTTTCGAGTACGGTCTACGAGTCCATGTTTCAGTGCAATTCACTAGAATTGTCTATCTGCGCCCCGAGCTCCAGTACACCCACCCGTATATCAAAGCAGATGATCTAAATACTCCCTCGCCATATACCCCGCATCTGACGTCGAAGCACACATACTGCATGCAGTACAGAGATAAATTAGAGACAAGCAAAGCCATGGCGCAGAAAGAAGCAGCAGAATATTGTGGCAATTCATAACACGCCACGCCCACATAAGACATGATAAGAGGAAGCAAGAGGGAAGATGACTGAAACAGAAACAGAAAAGCATAACGCTATACACTTGAAATCTCTTTTTATAACATGGGAGCTGTGGAGTTCTCCGTCATCTGCTTGCGCCGTACTTCAGCGGGTCCAGGAGGAGATAAAAGGGAAGGGTGGCGTCGAAAGGTGCGGCCATGGAGATGGGTAAAATGGATAGATGTTTAGTTCAGAAGTGTTGGTGATATTAGAGGTGCCTGTGTGTCTTTCAGATCGCATGTCCCTTCCCTGCCTTCCATAGAGTGTATGTAAACCGGAAAAGGTGGCCGATGTGTCCACTTTTACCAGCTTGGCCTGTTCCAGGCCTGGCTTATGGCCGAGCAGACGGCAAGCCGGTGGGCAGACTGCTAGGGCTGGCCCAGCTGAGAGTCCCAATGATGACGAGGAGAGCAGTGCCGGCAATGATGATCTTGCGTAGGACAGGACGCGCGGCACCAAACTCAGCCCACTTGCGGCCGCCCTCAGCCAAATAGGTCTTGAGGGTCTCGTAGCCCAGCTTGTAGTAGACCATGCCGCACAGGGCGATGCCATAGCCAAAGAACTGCAGGCCGGTGACCGGAGTGCCCCAGATCAGCATGGATGCCGCCACCAGCAGGATGTCCTTGAGCACACCGCAGAGCGTGAGAACAAGAACGGAGGTTTTGCCGATCTGTAAAGTGTTAGCCAAAATAAACTGTACTGCTCGCCAGATCTAGACCGTGCACGCCTTCTGACTTACCAGGAAGACAACCGAGACATTGAGCAAGAAGGCGCAGACACCGTTCAGGCCGAACATGAAAACTCCCACATTTTGGAAGTCGGCCAACGACACCTTGGGGACTTCCCACGCAAGCGCAACCATGAGGTTCATGGCGGCGCAGACGGGGGCAAAGTAGTAGAGCGACACCAACGGGTCCATCTTGAAGTCCGCCGAGCTCAGCAGGCGCTGAACCATGGTCAGACGGAGGGCCTCGAAAATGATTCCGCCCAGCTGGTACAGGAAGCCGGTCAGGACAAAGCGGATCTCGCCGATGGAGGCGAGGACGACTCCGAAAACGATGACCATGACGTTCATGAAGACCTTGAGGTTGGGCTGCGAGACACCCATGGCCCAGCTAGCCAGAAGCACGGCAACGGGGGTTGTGGCCTGTTGGTCAGCAAATGCTAGACTGAATCGTCACATGCGAGGTAGCAGACTGATCACCCACCTTGAGCATCTGGATGAAGGCAACACTCAGGTAGAGGTAGGTCAGGTTGCCGCAGATCAGGCTCATGCTGAAGAAGACACCGATGGGGACAATGGCACGGAGGTAGACACGGCCGGTCATCTTGACAGCCTTCCGGCCGTCCAACAAGGTTGTATACCGGGCCAGCAGCTGTGTCATGATGGTCGCAAAGATCAGGTGGTAGGTCGTCAGAATGACGGGGTAACCTGGAATATTGCGTTAGCCACAGTACTCGTCTGCAGTGTCATGATGTCTTTCCGGCTTCCTGATTGTCACAGACGTCCACTTGATGGGAGAGACATACGGAAGTTCAGGGTGTCGAGAATCCATTTGTTGAAGAGAATGACGGATGAGCTCAGGCCAATCCATGCACTACACGACAGAGAGTCAACAGTTAGCGTACGATGCGAGACAAAGGCAGCAGCAGCAGCAGCAGCAGCAGCAGCAGCAGCAGCATGTGGCAGAGACATACATGACATAGGCGGCTGCGGGTACCGAAGGCTTGGAGGGCGACTTCTCTGCGTCTGGATTGACTGTCGGAAGCACAGGTTCCAGCTCCCGAGGAGCATCGCCAGAAGCGCGCATCTTGTCCTCGCCGGCGCTCATCGTGATCGGAATTGAAAAGGTTGGCGAGACGGAGAGCGAACGGGGCTGCGTTGCAGGTTGGGGGGGGAAGAAGAGCGAGAATGCGGGTGTGATTGGGAGAGCAAGTGCCTTTTTTTTTTGGTGGTAGTTCTTTTTTGGCTGTAGTGGTAGCGCGTCAGTTCGCGATGATAACGACACACATAGGCGACTTTTCTGTTCTTGGCTGCAAGCGGGGGCAGGTGCGAATGCCCAAACCAATTCAGAGTAGAGTTGTCAAGGAAAGGGGCTTGGAAAATCGAGTTGGGACCGTGCGCCAGCCAGTACTGAATGAGGAAACTGGGAAAAAAAGGAGACGACGAGCAGAAGCACTACGCGTACGGAGTAAGATAAGATATGTCGAATGGGACGAGAAAGCGAGGAATTTAAAATTGCCACAAGAAACTCCGGGCTGCCACTGGGCGAATGGGGGCGATTCTCGCTATTACCACCTTGCCAGAAGACAAGCCAGGTTCCCTTTCAAGAAGCACGGAAAAGGAGAGAGAAAGGCATAAACAGAAGCCAAGCCCGGCCAGGGAAAAATGGGAACAGGGAAGAAACGCTGCACAGGTGGAGCTCGAACAGGGGTGGGCCGCGTGTGCTGGAACGGAGTAGAGCGGGAAATTGGTTGGCTTGACGCAAGAAAGCTTGGTAAAGACAGAGGGCGGTTCGGCAAAACAGGAAAGGTGCGAAACGAGGAGGCCGGGTCTAGGCGACGGCCTATGTAAGAAGACCTGACGAATACTGCAGCCACAAGTTCCCTGGCTAATGGTTGTGCGCCAGTTTAGCAGCGCTGTGGGGGGGGATTGGGCCAATCACGGTCCCTAATACATGCTGCTGGAGCCATGTGTCTCCGGCCTGCTTTCTTCCTCCAGAAATCCTGCAATTCGGAGTTCTGTGATGGTATTGAGCCGTTGCGACGGCACACCCACAAGGCGCTGTCGATCGATAGCAAAAGGATCCAAGATTCGATGCTTCGCTGCCACGGATGGCCGTCCCGCTTGTAAACTTATTGCCAGGGCAGGCTAACAGTTGTCCACAATCCCCACAGAAAGACATTCGCTTCTTCTCGGCTTCTAACAACTGGGAGGGATTGACACGTTGCACTAATAGTCTCTACAGCAGAGTACGAGTACGAGCACGAGCGCCTTACGTGTAGTCCGGCAAGACGCCGGTCCAGTAGTTGGGGCATGCAGCGACTATAAGATTTAATTGGCTTATGTATGCGTGTGCCTAGTTTCGAGTCGATCCCACGGCGTCGCATGTATGTATCTTACTATGTAGATAACGATGTCGACAAACGCCAGGTCGGGCAAATGTGCTATTAATAGGACGGCAGGCTTTGGCTCTTATTGACTTCTACGGATCAAGACTGCACTCTACGCCCAACGTTATAAAGTTGAGCATCCTCCCAAAGTCGTCTGCGACGTGGTAGAACAGAAGCGTGTTTAGATGATAGGATACTGATATGCCTAGCCGATGTGACATTGCCTTACTCGATGCAGGGCATGATCCAGCTTGCATTGCCTTCCTCCTCCTTTGCGGCGAGTATTTCCCAACTTGGCACACCCCGACCATCTTCTGGGTAGCAGCGTCGCAGGACACAGCGGCAGGGAAACAATATTCGATAATATGATACATGGTGAGCATTACCTATTGCGTGCAACAACTTATACGATATCGGAACGGGCGTCTGCTGCTAGGCCCCAAAGGGAAATACGAGCATTGTTGGTAAGGAATACCACTCTGTAACATACGCAAGCCTTCGAGTACGATACGAAGGTTATTTCGCGTCTGTGCTTGCGACATGACGACCCAGATATACGAGTAGGACTGCCAAGAGCAATAGTGCATAGATTCGGAGCGTGCCGCACAGAATCTACGGAGTAGGCTTTTTCTTAGACGCAAAAAGTGGGCGGTGAACACCTTTTCGAGTCGAAACGAAACCTTCTTCGGTGCGGATGCTGCACCCAACACGGCTTGCATACGTATCAATGCGCGCACCCAAGGAAGCCAGGTACAGGACCAACTTGGCCTCGAAAATACTCGTACCGACAAGCGCATTTAGACGACAAGGCTACTATGTATAGACAAAGTTCGCTTGCGTCCATCTCGAAGTTGGCCACAAGCTGTGACGGAACGGCTGTACTGATTGGCTTTAGCTTACACACGGACGACCACACCCCAGCAGCAAAGCAGGCTTTGATTGTTGTTGTCGTGCCTAGATTCGTTAATGGTAATTTAGGTTAAATGTTACCTCGAGCAGTGGCGTGGGGCCATAATAACAGACACGGCTGGATCCAGGCCCAACGAAATAGGTTGAGCGTTGGACAGCCGCGGCCATATTGCTCCACGATGTTTCGTACAGCTTCCGCACAGTAGATATGCATATACAACACGTATATAAAGTTTAAAAAGAAGGGCTTGGAGAAGACGCGTACCCATATTGCCACAACGGCAACTCGAGATAGGCGGTGGGTCCTGGCAAATAGCGAGGAAAATAGACGAATAGCTCGATTAGCCCCTCCTACCCTTCAACGCTAGCAATAATCAGGGGTTGGCCGTTGCTACCCACCGCATCTCATAATTTGTTTTTGAGCCCCGCCATTCGAGCGCCCAATTCAAAAACGTAAAGACACCACGTCTCTTGGACAAGGGGGAAAAAGGAGTCTTGCCTCATCCAGAGCCTAGGCAGAGAAACTCGGCCTTGTTACACGCATCTACCTCTATCTTCTGCTTGGCTTATCATTGAAGCGACTCAATTCGCATTCCTCCCGCCTGATCACCAATCCTCACTGCTATCATCGAGCCGTTCTCGCTGTCGACAATGGCTGACATGTACGTTCTCTCTGCTTCCCCGTCCGCGCTGCCCCGATACTGACATTGCTGCAGCAACGTCGACGTTCTCGTCATCGGTGCCGGGCCAACAGGTCTGGGTGCTGCGAAGCGCCTCAACCAGATTGTGAGAGCTCCAATGCCAGGCCGTCGACATTGTCGGCCCACCACCCCCTTGTGCATTGCTGACTGGTAGCTGCACAGAACGGCCCCTCGTGGCTCATCGTGGACGCCAACGACAAGGCCGGCGGCCTCGCCTCGACCGACGTCACTCCGGAGGGCTTTGTACGTTGCCATCTGCCATCTGCCATCTGCCATCTGCCATCTGCTGCTGCCTCGCGGCGTTGGGCTGACGTCTGACCTTTTTTTTTTTTCTTTTTCCAGCTCTACGATGTCGGTGGCCATGTGATCTTCTCGCACTACAAGTACTTTGACGACTGCCTGGACGAGGCTCTTCCCAAGGAGGACGACTGGTACCACCACCAGCGCATCTCGTATGTGCGCTACAAGGGCCTCTGGGTGCCGTACCCGTTCCAGAACAACATCTCGATGCTGCCCAAGGAGGACCAGGTCAAGTGCATTGACGGGCTGATCGACGCGGCCCTCGAGCACCGGGTGGCCAACACCAAGCCGGCCAACTTTGACGAGTGGATCCTGCGCAACACCGGCGAGGGCATTGCCAACATCTTTATGCGGCCGTACAACTACAAGGTCTGGGCGGTGCCCACGACCAAGATGCAGTGCCAATGGCTGGGCGAGCGCGTGGCGGCGCCGGACGTCAAGTCGGTGACCCGCAACGTCATCCTCAACAAGGTGGCCGGCAACTGGGGCCCCAACGCCACCTTCCGCTTCCCGGCGCGGGACGGCACCGGCGGCATCTGGATCGCCGTGGCCGACACCCTGCCGGCGGAGAAGAAGCTCTTTGGCCAGAAGGGCGAGGTGTCGACGGTCGACGCCGACAAGAAGACCGTCACCCTGGCCGACGGCACCACCATCGGCTACGGCACGCTCGTCAACACCATGGCCGTCGACCAGCTGGTGGAGAAGATGGGCGACAGCGAGCTGATCACCCTGTCCAAGGACCTGTACTACTCGTCCACGCACGTCATTGGTGTCGGCATCCGCGGCGAGCGTCCCGAGCGCATTGGCGACAAGTGCTGGGTGAGTGTAGTCTTTCTCTCTCTCTTGTCTCTCTCTGCCTCTCTCTCTCCCTCTTTCTGTCTCTTTCTCCCTCTCCTCCCCCCTCTCTCTCTCCCTCTCTGTCTCTCTCTCCCTCTCTCTCTTTCTCTCTCCCTCCCTCTGTCTCTTTCTCTCTCTCTCCCCCGACCCTCGGCTAACCCCTGCAGCTGTACTTCCCCGAGGACAACTGCCCCTTCTACCGCGCCACCATCTTCTCCAACTACTCGCCGTACAACCAGCCCGAGGCCGAGGTCAAGCTGCCCACGCTGCAGCTGGCCGACGGCAGCAAGCCGGCGTCCAGCGAGGCCGAGGCCGGCCCGTACTGGTCCATCATGCTGGAGGTGTCGCAGTCGACGCTGAAGCCGGTGGACGAGGCCAACCTGCTGCGGGACTGCATCCAGGGCCTGATCAATACGGAGATGATCCGGCCGGACGACGCCATCGTGTCGACGTACCACCGCAAGTTCGACCACGGCTACCCCACGCCGGCGCTCGAGCGCGAGGGTGCGCTCAAGGAGCTGCTGCCCAAGCTGCAGGCCAAGGACATCCTCTCGCGCGGCCGCTTCGGCAGCTGGCGGTACGAGGTCGGCAACCAGGACCACTCGTTCATGCTCGGCGTCGAGGCCGTCGACCACATTGTCACCGGCGCCGTCGAGCTGACGCTCAACTACCCGGACTTTGTCAACTCGCGCCAGAACACGGAGCGTCGCCTGACCCAGTCCTTTGCCTTTGGCGCCCAGGCGGAGGCCGCGCTGCCTCTCCGCTAGGCGAGGGGCCGCGGTGTCTCTTGTGCGAGGCACAGTTTGCGCCCAATCGATATATGCCACTGCTGCTATGGGCCAGCGCATGCTTGCGCTGCGTCACGTTGGGATGGAGCAGAGTGCAACGGGCAGGCGGTAGGACCGAATCGGATAGACGGCCGCGACTTCTCTTTCCTGTGAGCATAGATAGGCCATGGATATATGGCTAGCTAGCGAGTCTGGGGGGGAGGGGGACGGTGCAAGCACCCAGTGTCTTGCCCGGAGAACGTGTTATGGTATCTTATTACATAGATGCGGAGAAATCGGCAAATCTGTTTTTTTCCCCTCAATTCCGGGCTGATGTGAGAGCTGCCGGGCAGCTGCTCAGCCTCGGCAGGTGCGCAGTCCGCCGCGAGGTAGACCGTGATGCCTCTCGTATGCTTCTGTCCCGGGGCCGATCTCGTATTTAAGCTTTCCCTTCCAAACCCGCTTTTTTATGCATGGCCAGAATGGAACAGCATCACCCGGGGATCGCCATTCAGCCTCGTATTCGAGTCCTGTCTGTTCCATCTGGCACGGCGGAACCAGTGGCAGGGTGCATCCCGCCACCTGTGCCATGCTTGTGCCTGTTTGGCTTAGCCCTTTTTGTTGGCCGACGACTTACGACTATTTGTTCCCGTAAGATATATTACATCCCACTTGGCTGCCATTGGCTGGTCAGCCCCCGCGTTGACATCATATGTGAACGCATCTGCTCGCCCAGATTCCATGCTGGGGCATTGAGATAAAAACCCTGGCTGTGCATGTGGGCGCCTGGCCTGCCGGCTGCCGAACAGCACATGCAACACCAGCCAAGCCAAGTACACTGCAGATATCTTTCCCGTGCCCACCAATTAGGGCCTGAGACAGCAGACAGCCTAGAGCCGACGGATCGGGCGAAACGAGAAGGAACAACCGGCCACAGCAGCTGCCTCCTTCCTCGCTCGCCTGGACGGCGAAACGACCAATTCCGAGCAGGCAAAATCGAAATCGCACAACAGACCCTCGAATCCAACCTGGACGAGGTGATGCGCACAGGGCTTCATCCAACCCGAAACCGTTTTCCGTTCGGCGCAGGCAAGCGTCCCCGGTAAAAGTAGCGCGGTCCACTGACTAAGGGAATTGGAAAAGAACCGCACTACCAGGATCCCGAGACACCGGCCTCGTTCTGTCTCGATTTTTTTTGCCCTCTTTTTCGATCTGCCTCCAGACGACGGCTACATACGACGGCAGCGAGCATCAGTCCGCAGGTGTGGATAGGCAGACACAACTTTGCAAGGCGAACGAACGCCGCAGGTCTCCACAGCGTGCGACAGAGCTTACGCCACTCTTTTACGGGAACCGAGCGTGGCCTCGACTCTGGCCTCTTCCTCCGGGCCTGACGCCCGACCGTCTTCCTGCGACCCTGACCCCGGCCTCTTCCATCGCGGCGCCGAGGACTGGCCCCCCAGGGATAGCGCCTTGCTGACTGCCTCTGCCATCCTACACGCACAGTGGGCCTGCTACTGTGGCCGCACCCACGACCGCGACAACGGACCGAAAGCCCCTCCACCACAACAACTCGGCAACCCGTTCCTATCCTCTCCTGGGAGCCCGGCCCACGGCTATGACCCGTTCTCCGGATTCGCATACCCGCTGCTGATTTGCCGATGTCGTGTCGGGACGTGACCATGGTTCTTGCACAACTAGAGCGACCCATCGACCACGACTAAACCTGTCCCCCAGAGAGGGAGGCGACCTTGAGCGTGACCAGAGACGCTCTTTTTTTTCCTGCCATAGCCGACTGCTCTCGCGTGTGTGCAGCGTCGCACCGCCCATTATGGATCTCGACGCCGGCCTGTCGCCGGATGACAGCCTCGACCCCCCGGCGCGGCTCTTTGAACGCCTCCACCAGATTGCCGGATACTCGTGGGACGAGACGAAGAGGCCCTACCATTCAAGCTACGACAACTGGTACGTCTCTGAAAAAGCCGTCTCGGGAGCCGATGCCAGGCGGCAGGCGTTTTTGCAAACTGACCAACCCTCTTCTCCCCCCGTTAGGCACGTGTTCGGCACGCGCTTCATATCCCCATTCTCGACGTCGTCCGGCCTCCCAGCTGGCCTGCGTCATGCCTCCATCCCGTCGCCCATTCGCAGGGCCGCATCCAGCCGGGCCTCGCCGGCTGAGCCGCCCATCTTCTCCCCGACGGCAAACGACTGGGCGGGCGACCATACCGCCAGCGCATCGCCCTCGGCCGACCCGGCCACGCTCGACCTCGTGAACTCGCCCGTGGTAGAGGAGGCCGTGGTGGCCCGGGTGTCGTACCATGTCTTGCGCGAGGAGCGGACGTTTCACATTGTGACAAACATGAGCTCAAGCGCCGATCCCCACGGCGAGCACATTGCGAAGCCCATCGACTACCTGCGCCTGAACCATCTCCCCGGCGACCGCGGCCCTCTTATCGTGGCCATCTACCAGTACCCGGGCATGAACCAGCTGTCGCGATACATCGATCTGGGCCCGGCGTTCTACTTTGCCCACCGCAAGGGCGACGCCTGGGAGGCCGACATCAAGCCCGACTTTGTGCTCGGGCCACCCATCAGCCTGGATCTCTTTCTCGACTTTGCCATCGGCTCGGCACAGTGCCTGGAGCTGATCCACCACAACCAGAATATCGTGCACGGCGAGATTCGCGGAGACGCCTTCCACTTCAACCAGGACACGGGTAAGACCAAGCTGGTGTCGTTCGGGTCGGGCGTGCGGTCTTTCGAGCACGGCCTGACGAGCACCGGCTGGTCCGCGCTCTCCAGGGAGCTCGGGGCCAAGAACAAGCTCCTCTATATCAGCCCCGAGCAGACCGGCCGCATGCCGGCCGAGCCGGACTCGCGCACCGACATCTACTCGCTGGGCGTGCTCTACTGGGTCCTGCTGACCCAGCGCCCCGTGTACGAGGGAAAGACGCCCATGGACATTGTCCAGGGCGTCCTGGGGCGCCGGGTCCCCAACGTATCGGTCGTGCGGATCGACGTTCCCGACGTGATCGGCCGCATCATCCAGAAGTGCACGGCCAAGAGCATCGGGGATCGATACCACTCTGCCAGCGGGTTGCGCCACGACCTGGTAAAGGTGAGAGAATGCCTCGCCAGCGGCGACCTGGCCGCCCTGAAGGACTGGCAGGTGGCATCCCGGGACGTGTCGTCCTTCTTCCTGCTGCCCAACACGATGATCGGCCGGGACGGACAGCGCCAGGAGCTCTTCAAGGTCATCGAGCGCGTGGCCAGAAGCCATGCCATGGACCAGAAGGGGAAGGCCGGCCGGTTCTCCGACTCTTCGAGCTTCTCCAACGACTTCCTCGACGTCGCGGACGGGTCGAGCGACGGCGGAGCAAGCTCGGCGGACGGTGCCAACTGCCGGAGCGCCTCGTTTACGCAGACGGCCTCGTCCGAAATCAAGTTCCGCGGCAGCCTCCTCTCTGCCAACCAGTCCAACGACAATCTGGTCGTGTCCGCCGACATGTCGTCGGTCCATTCCAGCGGGCCACCGCTCCGGCTTCCCCAGCGGTCCTGGGAGCGGCATTCCTCGGTGTCGTTCGATCTCCGGAGCCCCCTGGACGGCTTCACGACCGAGCGCGACGGATCGTCTCGCCACGCCGGGTCCATCGTGGCAGAAACGACTTGCAGCCTGTCGCGGCAGCTGGGATCGGCCAAGTTTCGTCGCCGCGGCCACTGCGAGATTATCATTGTCGAGGGGGCCGCCGGCGTGGGCAAGAGCTGCCTCATCCAGTCCGTGATGACCGAAGCACGCCGACGAGGCTACTGCGCCACGGCCAAGTTCGACAAGGCCAGAAAGGCCGCCTTCGGGCCCCTCCTGCACCTCCTGTCGTCGCTCTTCCGCCAGGTGTGGGGTGAGCGAAACACGGACACGCCGTTTCATCTGGCCCTGAAGCAGTATGTTCGGCCGGTGTGGCCGACGCTGCACCAGCTCCTGGGTCTGCCCGAGTTCCTCTTCGGCCCGTCCGACGGGGCTGCCGCTCTGACGCGCTCGCCATCAAATCAGCAGTTTGGTGTCCTGTCCAACAAGAGCACGCGCTCGGCGGAGCTCAAGCAGCGCGGCTCGTCGCCGGCCTCGTCTGCGTCGTCGAACGTCGGCCACGTCAAGGGCAATGTCGCCGGCACCCTGCGGTCGTCTGGCTCGAGCTCGCAGGAGTTCTTGCGGGCCGGCACGTCGACCAAGTCCATACGGCTGATGAACATCATCCTCGACATTCTGCGCATGTTCACCAGCCACAAGTTCATCTGCTTCGTCCTGGACGACCTGCACTTTGCCGATGCCGAGTCGCTGGAGATGATCACGCAGATCATCAGCGCGCGCCTTCACATGGTCTTCATCATCACCTGTCGGCCGGACGGCACTGCCCGCACCAAGATCCAGGGCATACTGAACCCGCTCGAGCTGGAAAGTGCGTCTCGTCCGTACCATGCGTACCATGCGTACCATGCCATCATACCGTGCGACCGCCCGTTTATGCTGACCTTCTCTAACTCCAGGAGACACCCCGAGGGGCTGCGGCCCGACGATGACCAAGATCCAGCTCGGCCCCCTGACCGAGGAGGAGATCGTCAGGTACGTAGCGCTGACGCTCAGCCGATCGGAGACGGAGGTCATGCCGCTGGCCATGGTGCTCCAGGCAAAGACGGCGGGGAATCCCTTCTACATGAGGGAGATGCTCAGCGCGTGCTACCGTCGAAAGTGCATCTGGTACGACTACCGCGGCTCCCAATGGGCCTACGACATGAATCGCGTCTTCGAGCAGTTCCAGGGCGACAGCCACTACGACATCCTGAACACGGGCTTCATCACAGACCGGCTCCAGGAACTCCCGGCGGCCTCGCGCTCGATTCTCGGCTGGGCGGCGCTCCTGGGCAACGCGTTCTCCTTCGGCATGATCTGCCATCTTCTGAGCGGCGAGTTCCACTACGTCGACGACACGTGCCCGGAGCCGCTGAGCAGCCATGTCCACACGAGCTACTCCCAGCAGGACGCCGTGGCCGGTCTCCAGGTGGCCATCCAGGCGTGCATCATCGTACAGAGCGAGACGGACGACCGGTTCCGCTTTGCGCATGACCGGTACATCCAGGCATCCATGGACATGAAGGTGTGCAGCGCCAGGAAGATGCACTTTGTCATTGCACAGACGCTCCTGAAGTACTACGGCGACGACCAGGACGCCAGGGACAGCACGGCCTCCCACATCTGCGAGGCCGTGGATGTCATCAAGGTGCGCGTGCACCAGAGAGAGCCGTATCGCAGGCTTCTGTGCGACTGCGGCCGCTCGGCCACGGAAAACGGTGCGCGCTCGACGGCCGCCAAATACTACAGCAACGCGATCGCCCTGCTGCAGCCGGAGCCGTGGTGTGACGACGGGGACGACGCGGACGACGCGTCATACGAGGAGACCATCCAGCTGTACCTGCGGGCTGCCGAGTGCTACCTCTACATGAACCAGTATCCCCTGGCCAACGACGTCCTGGCCACCATTCTCCACTACGCAAGGTCTGCCTTTGACAAGGCGCCGGCGTGGGTTCTGCAGTCCCGCATTTTTGCGCAGAGCGGGAACCCGATCAAGTCTCTGTCCTCCCTGAAGGAGTGTCTGCGGGCCATGGACGTCCGGGTCCACGACGAGCCGACGTTCGAGCAGTGCGACGCGGACTTTGCGAGGCTGTCGGCCCTGATCCAGGGGATGGGCCGCAGCGAGGTGCTCAACCCGCCCAGCGCAAACGATCCCGCCACGATTTCCGTCGGCGCCGTGCTGGCCGAGGCCCTCAGCACGAGCCTGTGGACCGACAACCTCTACATCTACCACATCTCGCAGGCCATGGTCAACATGCACCTGACCCTGGGCCCGTTTCCGCAGTCGGGCATGGGGTTCCTGTACCTCGCCATGATTGCCATCACACGTTTCGGCATGATCCGATTCGCCTCCGATCTAGGCGACTACGCGCTGGAGCTCCTGGACCGCTTTCGCGATCCCTACTCCATGGCGCGCGGCTACATTCTCTATGCCGGTTTTGTGGGCCACATCCACTACCCCCTGACGCTGACGGTCACGCAGCTGGAGGGCTCGCTGGAGTACGGCGCCTCTTCGGCGGACCGCATGTCGGCGATCCTGAACTTTGGCGTGGCCGCCATGATCAAGTTTTTTGCCAGCGAGAACTGCTCCGACCTGGAGGCCTTTTGCGAGTACTGCTGCGAGGACATAGCGAACTGGCACCAGGACACGCAGGGCGGGACGCTGCTCGTTGCCGTGCGCCAGTGCAGCCGCGCGCTGCAGGGGAAGACGAACGTCCTGGAGGCCGCGGGAGTCATGAGCGACGAGCAGCACGACGCCGCGGCCTACAAGCAGTGGCTCCAGGGCCACTCGTCCAACGGCGAGCGGTCGCTCGCGTTCTACGAGACCATGGAGCTGGTGCCGCTGTACCTCTACGGGCACTACGACCGGGTGCTGGAGGTTGGGCAGCGCTGCCTGGACCGGAAGAAGCTGATGCTGTCGGCGCGGAACACGCGGCTGGCCATGCTGTTCTACGGCCTGGCCCTCGCGGGCCTCGTGCTGCGGCGCCAGCAGGACCCGCGGCGGCCCAAGGACGGCGACGGGATCGTGCGGGAGCAGGACCGGATCGAGGACACGATCCTGAAGCTGCAGGAGCTGCGGAAGGGCATCCAGGACTGGTCGGACGTGTCGGACATCAACTACTTTGCCTGGTCGACGCTGCTGGACGCGCAGATCTCGGAGCTCAGCAACGACGTGGGCCGGGCTCTGCGCCAGTACGAGGAGGCGCTGGACCACGCGTCGGAGCACAGCTTCGTGTTCGAGGAGGCGCTGGGCAACTACCTGATGGCCGGCATTTTTATCCGAAAGGCGGCCCGACGCTCTGCGCGCTCGGCCCTGCGGGACGCGGTCGGGCTCTACCGGCAGGTCGGCGCGTCGGGCGTGGTGGGGGCCATCGAGGAGGAGCACAGCTTTCTCCTGCGCGGGCCGACGAAGAACCCGCGCACGGAGGACGCGGCGGTGCAGACCGACTTTGCGGCCGACCACGCGTCGGTGCGCTACGACGGCATCGACGGCGAGGTCGACCAGCAGGCGAGCAGCGACATCCTGGACCCGGCCGGGCGGCCCAGCCTGTCCGGCATCCGGGGAGAGCGGCTCGGGGTGTGGCGAGGCGCCATGCAGGCCGAGGCGGAAGCGGGCATCGCGGGCATCGCGGGCATCGCGGGCATCGCGGGGCTTCCCGCGCTGGACATGATCGACCTGCACGCCATCCTGCAGTCGTCGCAGATCATCTCGTCGGTGCTCCGGGTGGACGAGCTGCTCAAGACGATGTGCGACGTGATCCTGCAGACGTGCGGCGGCTCGGCCACGCAGGCGGCCATCGTCGTGCAGGACGGGGGAGAGTCGGAGTGGTGTGTGGCCGCCAGCGGCGACCCGGAACGCAAGGCGGTGGCCCACATTCCGGGCATCCCGCTGACGGGCACGTGCCTCGTGGCGGAGCCGGTGGTGCTCTACAGCCTGCGGTTCCGCGAGCCGGTCTTCGTGGCCGACCTGGTCAGCGACGAGCGGTTCGGCAACGTGGGCGAGCAGTGGCTGCAGAAGAAGGGGCAGAGCCGGTCGGTGATCGCGATCCCGATCTGCCACGCGTCCAACCCGCTCATGGGCGTGCTGTATCTGGAGGGCGTGCAGGGGGCGTTTACGGATAGGAACGTGACGGTGCTGCAGCTGCTGGTCAACCAGATCGGCATCAGCTACTCCAACGCGCTGTCGATGAAGGCGACGGAGAAGGTGTCGGCCGAGAACCGGTCGATGGTGGTGCTGCAGAAGACGGCGCTGCGCAAGGCCATCGAGGCGGAGAACAAGGCGCGGGAGGCGGAGAAGAAGGCGCGGCGGAACCAGCAGCTGGCCGAGGCGGCCGAGGCCGAGGCCAAGCGCAACGTCAAGGTGGCCGAGGAGGCGACCAAGGCCAAGTCCATCTTCCTGGCCAACGTGTCGCACGAGCTGCGCACGCCGCTCAACGGCGTCATCGGCAACTCGGAGCTGCTGCGCGACAGCCACCTGACGGCGGAGCAGCAGGAGATGGCCGAGGCCATCCGGCTGTCGGCCGACCTGCTGCTGATCGTGATCAACGACATCCTGGACTTCTCGCGCATGGAGGCCGACAAGATGAAGCTGTACATCACGGCCTTCAACCCGAAGGAGCTGATGCCCGAGGTGGTCCGCGCTGCGTCCTACCGTAACCAGGAGAAGACCAAGCAGGGCGCCGTGGAGATCAGGAAGCAGATCAACCTGCCGCCGGCGCTCTTCGTGTACGGCGACCCGGTGCGGCTGCACCAGGTGCTGGGCAACCTGATCGGGAACAGCATCAAGTTCACCGAGCGGGGGGCCATCACCGTCGGCGCGCGCGTCGAGTCCGAGACGGGCACGACGGTCACGCTGACGTTCTGGGTCGAGGACACGGGCATCGGCATCCCGCCGGACCAGCTGGCCAACCTGTTCCAGCCCTTCAGCCAGGCCGACCCGAGCACGGCGCGCAAGTACGGCGGCAGCGGCCTGGGGCTCAGCATCTGCAAGTCGCTGATCGAGCTGATCATGAAGGGCAAGATCAGCCTGGAGAGCACCCAGGGCGTCGGGACCAAGGTGTGGTTCACCGTCACCTTTGACCGGGCCAGGGAAAAGGGGCTGCTGGGCGGCATCTCGCCGGCGACCGTGCCGGCGTCGTCGCCGGGGCCCGACTCGGCCGTCACGAGTCCGCTGGCGACGTCGTTTCCCGCCTCCGTGCCGACGCTGCTCTCGCAGGCGCAGCAGGCGCAGCAGGCTCAGCAGGCTCAGCAGGCGCAGTCGCAGGCACAGGCGCAGTCGCAGTCGCAGTCGCAGTCGCAGTCGCCGGGGCCGTCGCAGACGAGGTCGCTCTCGTCGCCTCCGCGGGCGCGGGCGACGCCGGACGGCAGCGGCGGCAACGACGGCAACGACGGCAACGACGCCTCCAACCCGTACATGGACCTCAGCGAGATCGCGCAGGACCAGCTGCGGGTCTGCATCGCCGAGGACAACCCGATCAACCGCAAGATTGCGATCCAGTACGTGCAGCGGCTGGGCTACAAGACGGTGGACGCCTACGAGAACGGCCAGATGGCGGTCGAGGCCCTGCGCCAAAAGGCAGACGAAGGGCGGCCGTACCACGTGCTGCTCATGGACGTGCAGATGCCGGTGCTCGACGGCTACGAGGCCACGAAGCTGCTCCGCAAGGACCCCATCAAGGCCGTGCGGGAGGTGCTGGTCATCGCCATGACGGCGTCGGCCATCCAGGGCGACCGAGAAAAATGTCTGGCCGCCGGCATGAACGACTATCTCGCCAAGCCGGTCAAGTCGGACGTCTTGCGGCGGAAGCTGGACGTGTACATTGGCGTGCAGGTAAGCAGACTGGAGCTGAGGTCGGCGTGCGTTTTTGCTTTTTTGCGTTTTGCGTCTTGCGTTTTGCGTCTTGCGTTTTGCGTCTGGCTTGCCCGACTGACACGATGCACAGCGACACCAGGATGCCAAGGCGACAAACGGCAGGCCGAGCCGGTCCGCGTCGGAGAGCGCGCCTCTGGGGGACGGCAGTGCTGCCACGGGGCTGCAGCCTTCGCCGCTGTCGTCGCAGGCATACCCACCACAGCCGCCGGAGCCGAACGGGGCGACCGAGACGACGACGCCGGCGAAGAAGGCGCAGAAGAAGCTGACAAAGAGCCGGGCGGCCAGCGACACGGTGCCGGAGCGGCCCAGGTCGGGGCCGTCGGTGCTGCAGAAGAAGCATCCGCTGCAGCGGTCGGAGACGGGCGTCGAGGGCACGGAGGGCGCAAGGGGGGGGGGGGGGGGGGGAGGGCAGTGCAGCCGGCGACGGCGGCAGCGTCAACAGCGACAAGCCGGCCGAGAGGCAGAGGAGCCTCAGCATCGCGTCGATGATCAGCGCCCGGAGCAGGGCGGCCAAGGGCGGCGATGCCTGACCGGGGCGGGACCGACGATAGACGTTTCACGAACAAGACAGCTACGGGTTGCAGGTTGCAGGAGGGGGGGATTCTGGACGGGAAGGCGGGATGGGATTTTGTGAGCATTTCTGAGGATTTCTGGGGATTTCTGAGGATTTCTGATTTCTGGCGTTTACATGGATCGATATCCGGGGGGGCGGCAGACACAAAGGGACGAACGAGGTTGTCTGGAGCCTGTTCCAGGGCCGAAGCAGGGCTGGGCGATGACGATAGAAACAGCGAGCACGTTATACACGGAGAGAAACCTGTGCGGCCTGGAAGGAGGGGGGGGGTTTGGGTTTCTCGGGCGGGAATACAACGGCCAGGCTATGCCGGCATGGACGGAGATCGTGGGGGGGGCTGCTACCTGCGTGTCTGCGTGTCTGCGTGTACGTGTACGTGTTTCTGGCTGCCTCGCCGGGCCGGCTCTCGTGGGACAGGCGTTTGCATGATCCCGCGAGCTCGTCGATGGGGGTTGCACAGCAGCCTGCATTCCCTGTAGCCCTATGACAGGCGGCCCTCGGCAGTGCCTCGGGAATGTCGTCTGTGCTCTGCGGCGACGATCAGCAGGCGGCGAAAAAGGCACAGCTGTAGCCAGCTGTGGCCAGCTGCACCAGCTGTGGCCAGCGGCACCTGCACCAGCTGCAGCCAGCTGGAGCCGAGTCACGATGGCCGCGGCTTGGCACAGGCAGCGCCGAGCGGACCAGCCGGCTTGGAGGAGGGGGTCTCCGCCCACACGTGGAAACCGAGCGGACAGCTTTGCGCCCGTTCGCTTCGCCAGGCTAGCGAGCAGATGGTCTACAAAACGGCGTTGCCGTGATCCGCAATAGTCTGTGCCCGTATTGCCCGAAAGGGAACAGACGAGACCGGAGGCGGACAAGGTGTCGTTTCGGAGAGGGGCTCTCTTATTTTTACGTCTTGGGCGCTAGAAAGAAAAGGGGAAAAACAAAAGACCAAAAAAAAAGAGACAAAAGAGACAAAAGAGACAAAAGACAGACCAGTCCCACTCTCTAATACTTGCTCAACGCCTGCCGCCAGCTGCTCGTACGAGCAGTACGAGTACGAGTACATGGTACAGCTCTCCCGAGCTGAAGCCGGGGCTGCTCCACCGCAGGATTGGCCTTTTTTTTTATACTTTGCGAGCTTCGTCCTTCTCTCCCAGGCATCACACGCAGCTCTGCTCCGTTAATTTGCAGACGAGCACGTATTCACCTCTCTGCTCGGAATGCAGGAACGGAGATCAGGCCCCATCAGTCGGTCTGAAACCGCCACTTGCTTTTTTTTTTCTCTTTTCTTTTTCCATTTGTCTTTTTTTTTGATTTGCGTTGACTGTTTGGGTTTGTGTCTGGGGGGTTGTGTCTGGGGGATTGTGTCTACTGTTTACTGTTTTGGGTTTGTGTTTTGTGTCTGCTGCTTCCTGCTTCCGTCTTCTGTTTCCGTCCTCTGTCCGTCCTCTGTCTTCTGTCTTTTGTTTTCCGCCTCGAATTCCCCCTTCCCTTGCCGCCCTCCTCCCAGCACCCCCTCTCGGCACGACGACACTACGCGGAGCACTTGTACAAATGCCTCTTGCCTAAACCCTTTTGAACCACACCGGGAAGGGGGGCCCCAGGCCTGCCCGGCCCCCCCTGGCCATATTACTACGGAGCACTCGTATGTGCGCTGCTGCAGGCGCGATGCCGGTTGCCAGCTGATGGCTGAAAGAAGAAAAAAAAGCGAACGGGGGGGGGGGGGGGGGTCCCTCTTTGCGGCGTATCGTGCCGGCCATCCTTCGCCATCTTTTCCCCTTTTCCCCCCCCATCCCCCGGTGGAGCGGCCCGTACCCGTAACAGGAACTTTAATTACACC
>JANSMH010000322.1:0-26764 GCA_029299595.1 Grosmannia serpens
GGGAGCGCGAAGGGTGCCGTGCATGGGGGGAGTGAGGGGGCGGGGGGGGAGCGAGGGGGGGGGGGGGGAGGACGGCAGCCAGGAGGACCAAGTGACGCAGTCAAGAAAGAGTGCGTAGATCCTTTGAGACACCCGGGATCATTCTCTCATGCCGTTCAATCCGAGGTATGTCGAAATACCACAGCGAGCAGCAGCAGCTCGACGAGACGGCAACGCCAGAAAGGGAGCAGAGAGTCCAGTGATATGTGTCGGTGGGCAGCCGAGAGGAAGGAGCGACTTGGCGAACTGGGGCTGCGGTGTCCCCTTTGCGCACGAATTTGGTGGGCGGTGTCCTGCGAAATCCCCCTGGAGACGGCCAGTCGACGCGATTGACACTGGTGGAACTCAACTCTGTCTAGCTCCAGGCGGGTAAATGGTTCCCAACGGGGGCCAGTAATTAAATAATTAATGAGAAAGGGCCCCCGAACGTGGGACTTTAGCGCCATGATTGAACCAGAATAGAATTGTGGGGCGCCATAGCTCCAGAAAAAAAGACATTATGAAAAGAAAAGAAAAAAAATCAGTTATCGTTATCATAGCCTTTTTTTTCTTCCTGTCTGAGCCAGCTTCAAGAACCGCAGTTTACGCCTCCTGCTCGACTCAACCTGTAGAGGAAGCAACATTCTCACGAGGGCCACATCATGTCTGTGCCTGCGGACCTGCGGGTCTTGTGTCGAAAGCTGGTTGCAGCAACACCTGGAGACCTGCCGGCGCTGTGTCCCATTCTTGTAAACCACATCCTCAGATGTGGTGGCCCGCTGTCGGCCTCTGCCGAGCAGCACAACAAGAGCAACTCCAGCGAGGCCTCGGTGCTCGTGCACAAGCTGAAGACCCAGGTCAATGCCCTCCTTCACGGGAAGAACGCCCATGGGCGCTTTGCTGGCATGATCCTGGCCAAGGCCATCATCGATGTTGGCGGCTGGGAGTGCCTGCGAACATCCGAGAACTGGGTCCGCGGCCTCTTGTCGATTCTACAAGTACGTGAACGGGGGCGCCTTCTCTCCATCGCTGTCTCTCTCTCTCTCCAAGTACTAACTGTCCCAAGAGACCTGATCCGTTTGCCTCCAAGGAGCTGTGTGTGGTCGTCCTAGCAAGAATTTACACGCTGCTCCAGGAATTCCCAACGCTGGTCCGCGAGATTGCCACTCCTACCGTTCCATCGTTTGCAACGGCGTGTCTGCAGCTGCTGCGGCCAGCGGCTCCCGGAAAGCCTCCCAAGGCGCCCGCGAGCGTTCTTGAGGCCATCACCCGCGCACTGGCCGCCCTGATTCCTCTGTACCCGACGACACTTCGGCCATTCAGCGTCCAGATCCGGAACGCGGTCCGCACCTACGTGGCCCCGACCGCCTCGGACGGCCTGGTTGTCCCCCCATCTCTCATGCAGAGCTCTCGTCGCCTGCTGGCCCTCCTGCACTACACGGCACCGAAGAACAGCCACGCAGACGAGTGGTCCAAGCTGCTGAACGGCCTAATCCAAGACGCACATGTCACCGCCGACCAGGTGTTTCGGGCAGTGCGGGAATCGACAGACCCGGGCTCCGAGTACGTGCCGGGCCAGGTGTCCTTTGACGGACAGCCAGAGGGCGGCGGCGACAACCCGGACGAGCTTCCTGCCTGGACGGGACTGCAGAGCGGAGCCGAGCGGCTGGTTGGCCTCTTCGGCTCGATCACCGAGGTCTTCCGCTGCCCCACCAAGACGCCTGTGGCCGTTCCGCTGGGCAGGATCTCGAGCCTGGTCTCCCGCATGTCGCTGGTCCTCCCTCCTGCTCCGGGCAGCCACGAGCGGGACCACACGTCGCTGATCAACCCCAGCATCGGGAGGGAGGAGAGGGACGAGCTGTGGAGCATCCTGCCCGAGATACACGTCGCCTCGGTGGGGATGCTGCAGAGCGTGGCCAGGAGGATGGGGGCGCACGCCGTGCCGCTGGCGCCGGAGATGCTGGAGGATGCCGTGCGCATGTTTGCTTCCGACCGCCATGTCCCGCTGATGCGGCAGGTCACCTTCTCGCTAGTCCAGGACCTGCTGCCACCGATCGGCCAGTCCCTGTCCCGGGCCACGGTGGACTCGTTGGGCGTCGTCGTGCATGCCTGCTGCCAGGACATCTTGGAGGCGTCCGGGTTTGCGCAGCGGCAGCAGCAGAAGGAGGCCGCCCCGGCCAAAAACGCTGGAAACATCCCAAAGAACAGGCTGGCAACCGCCAACGCCGACCTCTTCCTGGGTCCAGGACAGGGCGCTGCCTCGTCGGCCGTTGCCAACCCCCCATCCGAGATTGAGTCCACCCATCTGCGCGCGGCCGAGGGCCTCATGTCCGCTCTCCTCACCCATCTTCCTCAACAGTGCGTCAGAAAGGCAGACCGGGCGCTTCTGGACCGCACTGCCATCCTCAGCGCCAACAAGGCGGCGATGCTGTCCAGCGTGCTCCACCCCTACGTGGACCGGAGTGGCCGGTACTTTGCCAACACCATCCCGTTTCTTGCACGCGCATTCCCAGACGACCTGGACCTGGAGGTCCTGCGAAGCAACCTTCGGACGGCTCCACACTACTTTGGCAACATCTTCGCCAAGACAGCTTCGGCTGACGTCAGGGAGGGAGACGAGGGAGACGATGAGGATGGCAACGATGAGGAAGAGGAGGAAACACCGCTGTCTGGCCGGGGTGCAGCAGTCGTGGACGGGACAGAGGACGTGCAGATGGGAGACGACGAGGACGGCTCAATACCCGCACCGGCCAAAGGGCCCAATGTCCCCCCTTTGGATTCCACTGACGGCTTCGGGATTCAGACCGCCTTTGCAGAACGGAGCAAGCCGGCCGATGAGACGGCTGTCCAATCCACGGCAGCTGTATTTGAGCCGCTGACACTCAAACGGAAGATTGAGCTGGACGAGAGCCTAGCCAGCACGCCAAAGAGACCAGACACGAAGCAGACGGTCGCGGACGACGGTAACGACGGTGACGGCGATGACGACGGCGACAGCGAGAGCGATGGCAGCGTCCAGCTGGACATGGTCTTTGACGGCGACGAGGACGATGATAGCGGGGACGAATAGAAGTCTGCGAAAGCAGCCAAGATACCAGAGGAAAATGCCGCTGGTGAATACAACACAGCACTGTGCCACACGGACACCATATAGTTGCTCATCCCACAAATGTTTATTGAGACTCTGTTCAGATCTGCCGCCAGCCTGACTTCCAAAACCTGTCGTGCCGGTAGCCAAAACCTTGCTTTCCATCCGGTTCTGTCCGCCACAAGAAACGCCATCCCATGTGATAATAAAAGCAGCCAAGACCCAATGTGAAGTGTAAAGTGTAAAGTGTGAAGCGCGAAACTGCAATGATGTGAAACCGCTGCGCCGCCGCCCTCCCATTCTCTCATGGCCCTCTTCTCCCCAGCCCGTCCGGCCCGGCCGCCTCAGTCCCGCAGCCACGCCCGCCGCTTTTCTTCTTTGCGCGCCCGCCGCTTCTCCTTGAAGGCCTTGAGTTCGGCCCTCGTCGGCTTCTTGCCGCTGCGCTCCGCCTTGAGGCTGCGCCCGTCGTGCGCGCTCGCCGCCGCGTCCATGTCAAAGTACGCGTTCATCTGCCGTCGCGCCTTGGCGTCGTGGCTAAACTGTGACTCGCCATGGCCGTCCACGTCGACGCCGCCGCCGCCGCCACCGATAATTGTAGAGGCCGCGGCCGCTGCTGCGGCTGCCGCCACCATGTCGGCGTCTCCGCCCGCGCCGTCCGCGCCGTCCGCAGCCGCGCCCCTGGCGTCCGGATCCGCGCTCAGGCCCTTGGCGTACCACGCATTGGGGTCGTAGTCGCCGTGGATGGCCGGGTTGTAGCCGCCGCTGGCCACCGCAGCTGCTGCCCTTCCGCCCGCCGTCGGCACCCGCGGGTTCTCCCACTGCGTCTGCTTGGTGAAGCGGTTGAAAAAGAACCAGGACTTGTGCTCGTCGCTCCACATCGGATCCCAGCCATCGTCCTCCTGCACTTCTGGCAGCGGCTCGTCCGGAAGAGGCGGCGGCGCAGCTACGTCTCCGCTGGCCGCTTCTGCATGGGTGTCGCCCGTGTCCTTCGTGCTGCCGTCGTTGGGCTTTTCGTCTTCGTCCTCGCTCTTGTCCCCCCCGTCCTCGTCCTTGTCCTCCCCGTCCCCGTCCTTGTTCTCGTCCTCCTCGTCGTCCCCGCTCACCTCCCCTCCCTCCTTCTTGTCCGTGTCATCCTCGAGCTGCTCGGTTTCGGCCCCGACGTCTTCGTGAGGTGAAGCTTCGCGCGGCTGCGGCTCTTCCGCCTGGTTCTCTGTCTCGGCGTGGCTTTCTTCGGTCGCGCTCGTATCGTCCGGATGCTGATCTGGTTGCAGGTCGTCTGTCACCGCGGCTCTCTCTTTTGGAGATGCTGCCATGTTGGAGGCGTGTCGCAGTTCCGCGATTGCTGGACAGTCCTGTCCAAAAAAAATGCTCTTGCCTTTCTGTGCCTTTTCAAATCCCAAACAGCTCTATATAAACTAGACTGCCGTTAATTGTCTGCTTTGCGCCCGGGATATCCAAAAAAGCAATTCATGCGAAAAAGACGGCGTCATTCTCTCGAGACTCTGTTGGCTGAGCTCTCGACTTACAAGGAGGTAAAGCGAAAGTGAGGAAAAGAACATAAGCAAGAAAATGAAAGGTCCTGCCAAGCAATCTGCCAAGCAAATGGTTTCAAAAGGGGCAGAGTCCTGGAAGCGACCAATATACGCGAGCGGTAGGGAGGTATATTTGGCGGTTGCGAGTCCCAGATTGTTTTGTTGGAGAGAAAATTAAAGACGAGCGCAGTACGGAGTATATTACGTGTCACGTGTTAAGTCACGCGTAAAATCATCAGCCATTTCGCTGGCTCACAACGGCCTTGTGAATACCCGAAGGATGCAGTCATTTATGATCGTTTACACATGCCCTTGACTTATTACCTGTCTGTGGGCTCGAGGCTTCATTCCTTCTGTCTCTTTTGCCCCCCTTATGTTGTCATATTCTCTCCTGCGCATCCCAGTGGACTCTGTTTACACCCCCTATTCTCGACGCCGCACCAATAGGTTGGAAGGCTGGTTTGCGTCTCGCACCTTCTACCATCCGTACGCATTGTATGAGCTACTTGAGTTCTTACGCTCTCACTCGGACATTGTATCTCTGTATTGTCCCATCCCACACCATGGCCGCAGCTTGGTACGGGCTTCCCAAACCAAGCCACCTTTGATTTCAACCAGGACGACCTTGTGGTTCCAATGTCGCTTTGCTTCATTTCCAGAATATCGTCGTTGTTTGGCAGGCTGTCTGGGACCAGAATTTCTGTCGGTGCCGCTGGGTAACCCGCATGCCACATGAACGGCTTGTCGCGCGATACTGGTAACAGAAGTTTGTCTTCTTCCTTGCCCCTCAGAGCTCCATATTGCACCCGTCGGGTCCAAATGACTAACGAGAACAGTTCACGGCACGTCTGGCAAGATTCCAGTGCCTATTGTTCCGGTCGCCGATGCAGTCGTACTGCCACGCGCCGGCTCCGTTCGGCCCAACGACAACAGAGCCCGGCTCCATCAGGGGCATGGCCAGCAAGACGGGACACAGGCGCTGCGGTTCATAGCCAACAAGCTCATCTTGTGAGGTGTCATTTTTGTCGGAATGTGGCGGCATTCTGCCTCCATCCCGGTGGAGCTTTTTGGACCAGTGGCTGGCCTGCCTGGCTCATTGACGTCGACCATGTTGCCGACGCTGCGCTGTCATTTTTTCTTGGAACGGAAGCAATCCTAGCCGGGGAGAGCATTCGTAATATGAGACGAGAGGGGAGGTGAGTCAAGTGAAGGGAGCGAGGCAAGGGGCAACGCACAACGAAGCGAGATAAGGCTGACTCTGAAAGGCACGACGATGGCCCGGAACGAGAATGGCGTGGAGCGATCTCACGGGTCCACGTACTCGTAGTATTGATGCCGCGCTGTCGGATCAGCTGGATGAGGGCCTGGGTGCCAAGGCGTGGCGACACGTGGCCGAATCACCGTCCCTAGAGAATGATTTCGGTCGGGCGGCAGCAGGCGTTGAGGGTGGCGAGCATTGATGGCCAGGAACCGTTGTTGCTGTTCTTCCGTCAAGACCGGCCGCTGCTAGTGATGTCGATGGCATTGTTGCTCCTCTCACCACGTTTCCACGCCTTTGCCTGCCGCCAAAAGGTCTGGCCGTCCGCCCGTACATAGTATCCCGGACATTTGGGGCCGAATGTCGAGCCCTTGGTACGAGTGCAGCCGAACGCCCCTGGTCAGCCGCAGCTGTGGGGGACACCCAAGCATGGAAGAAACGACGGCACTGCCGAGGCAGGGGTTGGCAAGGAGGTGAAGCTATTTGCGAATAGCCTTGAGGGAACCAATCTTGCGTTTGTTTTAAAATAGACCAACGGCCAAGTTCCCAAGTAGGCAGTGGCGGCCCTTGAACAACCCATAATACGGCCAAACTCGGAAAGAGCTGTTGCATCGTTGTTGCTTGGCGTGCTTGTTAGAACAGCTTACGACTACTATGTATGGGAGTGAGTGCCTTTCTCAACGGATAACGTGCTTACGTCGTAGAGCCATCTTGCATATTCCGGCAAGGTGCCGTTCAACTTGCGGGTGCAGCTATGAAACAGCCATGGCGTGGCTGATCTTGTCGATAGTAGTCAGGAAAGCGGACACTCGTCATTCGCCTATGATCCCTACAGCGATCACGAAGGCCCTTGACAAGAAATGGACACAAGTTCTGGGCCGCCTGACATGTGGGCTGCAAAAGCCCGCGTCCTATCACGAGAACGGAGCCAAACCTGCTCGTCGACCTGGCTGCTCTTGACCGAGAGACGCATTCTCATGACGGCAACAGAAGCGTCAGCTTGTATCTCACGTCGATCCCGCCTGCCGTGTGCTGGCTCCGATGTCCACTTTGGTGTTTCTGATCCATACTTTTCTCGAACCGGCGAAACGGAAACGGCCATTTGCCCCAGCTCGCGCCTCACCAGCATAACAGCTCGTCCCCGCTCTTCCACGTAGCTCTGCCGGGGCGGTTATAGCATTGCTGCTGCTATTGGCATGCTCCGTCCACCCACAGTGGCCTCGTAATGCTGTAGTACGAAAACCGTCAGCACTGCCGACAGCACCGTCGGCCTACCGGTCCCCGCGGCGCAGTGTCACGTCCGCAGCATGTCTTTTCTGTTTTCCTGTTCTCTCTATGGCTACCGTCGTAGCCCTCCACGAACGCCGCCCGAGACCAACACATAGCAGCCGACATCGTCCTGGTGCACGACAAGTGCACGGCGGCCGCAAGAAAGACAAAGTTCTCAAGTCCTCTCCCCTCCGCTCGAGATCGAGAGTAACGTGATCTTCCACTTACAAGCAGGTTCGTCAGCCCGCACATCAGCATCCACGTCATGTCTGGGATAGCCCCTTTTCCACGACGCGCAGTGGGTCGGATGCTGACCAATCATCACCGGCCGTTGCCGTGTGCGGGGGGTTCAGAGGCGCGTCCTTTCAGACCAACCAAATACGAAGAGCTGCCCCATATTGCAGGCAGGAATTTAGTGCACTACTCCGTATAGCGCGCCAGACCGCACTAGGCGGCACCGCTGCACCATCGCACCACTGCAAAAACCTTGCGCCCGAGAGCGGTGTCCAACAACGCGCCTCTTCCGCGCTGTCCATTGTTTCCATCTGGGCGTTCCACCTGCCTAGCCCCCATTCTTCTGCCACGGACGATCCAATCCCAGTTTGTGCCAAGTCAGCCGCCTGCTAACTGGCCTTCTTTCTACTTTAGTGCACATCAGCGCTGAAAGTTGTTTGCCCCTGCAGAACACTTGGTCCCTTGCCGATTATGTCTTTGCCTCCACACGCGTCGTGCAGTCCGACGAAATATTGTTGTGCATCCTGCTTGGGCTTGTCGGCTCTCCCTTGTTGTTGTTGTTGTTGTCTCGCTCGTATGCGCCATTCGTGATTTCGGCAGTCTCTTGACGTGTCTTGCCGTCCTGTTTACGAGAAACGGATACCCGCTTGCCAATTTGGCAACAGCCCCCTTTTTTTTCTCTCTTGGCCGGGCCCTGATATCAGGCAGTGCTGGCCTCCCCTTGCCATGAATGCTGCCGTATCGCCATGTGCTTCTCAGATACGGGCACACCCTCTCGATTAGAAAGACCAACGGGGTCTGGGGAGGCATTCATTTGGAAGGGACGTGCGTACTGGCAGATGGGAAGGCTCCTTGTATCTGAGCATGTCTTGCACTACAAATAAAGAAATGATGACTCCATCAATATGCGCTTTGCGGCAACGGCCATTGTGGTAAGATGATGTCTTACCATACTTATCTTACCAGCACCCGACCGTTTCATGCCTCTCTCGGCATACGGGATATATGCATGTCCCGTCCATTGGGACAGACACGGCCAATTTACGTGCAGCAACCCGACTGCCCCTTATGGAGCACATCCCATCTCGCTTTTGTATCTTACTCCGTACGAGCATTCTATTTTACTTTTGGGTTCGTTCCTCGGATGTGCAGAGTTCCGCTTTTCAGAATGGACATGAGATGCGATAAATGACCTGGTTTTTATTTTTGTTTAGTGCAGAAGCCCTGTTTCGTGCATGCGCATTAGCGCATCCGGCTCGGAGCATTCATTATCGGAGGGTTGAATGCCATACATAGTAGCCAGACACAAAGCGAGCAGGGAACAAGGAGCGCAACGGACTGCTCGTAAAGAATAAAGAGGGATCTCGTAAGACAAAGGCGCGAACCAAGCATGGGGGAATCACGGTGAGGCAGGCAACCAATCCTTCATAAACAAGCACAAAGAAACATCTGCAACGAGACACTGTCATTTCGCTGCTGGAGTCCGTGTTTGGTGTTGCTCAGCATTTCCTCTTTTCCCATACTATGTACCAGCCAGCCCACTCACACGACCCGCTCGCGAATCCTTGTCAGGGCGCTGCCTCCCCTACTCTGTCTACAGTACGGAGTAGAAACATGCTTACCTCATCCAACGTCTGCGTTCCTGATTGCTTTGCCGTCGTGCATTTGGATACTTTAATTCTTCAAAAGGGGGCAACTTTTAATATGTTTGAAACGGCGAAACGGCTGTGCTGGCCGCACCTGCGAATAGTACCCATCCCCCCATATTCTCCCTGTCCGCCGTCCGGCGTGCTTTCTGGGAGCTAGCGTAGAAAGATAATGGCCATAATGCCATAATAGTATTTGCTCGTATTCCGCTGTGCTATCCCCCCCTTTTCTGGCCCTTCCTTGCGTGCACGCCATTGCGGCGCTTGGTGCCTGCTTTTCTGGTGGCCGCCTGCACGTTCAGGTGCTGCGGCCCACTGTCACTGTAGCGGATGGGACGCGAGGTTGCGACCCTAGGCAGTGAGATGCACCTGTATCAATGCACTCGTAAGATTCTAGGCAAGGCGGCCACTGTGTTAGTTCAGTAAATTCCTGCTGCAGAAAGTGAGATGGTAAGATCCTTCTCCAAGCTCCTGTCAATGGCCCTTGTCTCTTGCCGTGGACAAGACGGGAAAAGGCGTTCTTTCCTATTCAGTGCTGCTCTGCATTCTCAGAGCCAGCGCCTTTTTCTCTGCCCAGTCCCGTTTTCTGCGATGGGGTTTCTCTTGTTGTCTCGTCCGTTTGCGCAGTATACTCTGTTTTCTCTCTTCCCCGGTCGTCCGTCCCCCATCTCCCACTGCCCCCCATTTTACCACCATTCCACCACCATTACCCCCCCAAAATCTTAGCCTACTGTGCCGTACTAGCAGCGGCAGCGGCACTGGTGCAGCAACCCCCCTGTTAATTTCCTCTCCTCTTCTCGTTTCCTTCTTCTTGTCTGTATACTCACTTCTCTTTCTTTTTTCTCTCGTTCTTTTTGGCACGCCATTCGTTCTCCTCTCTCTCCCCCTCTGACCGCATCCTGCAGCCTCACCGTATTTCTTACGTCTAGTCTTTTTTGTTTCTTTTTGTTTATTCCATTCGTCACGTACGGCTTCGAGAAGCCTAACGTCTCCCCGGTCACTGCCCCCTTTCTTCGATTCCACGGCTGTTCCGGATTCTTCACTTTGGGGTTTGTCCAGCTCTTCCGCATCCAGGTTCGCCCTCTTCAGCATATCGGTCTTTTCGCCTTTCGTCTCTCGTTTTCCGTCGCTCATATCGTCCCGTCTCGTCTTGTCGCTCCTCTTTTTTTTTTGTCAGTTTCATCAGCGTGGTTTTCTCGTCTTCGTCTCGTTCTCTCTTGGCTGCACATTTTGTGTACCCTCCGACGTCCCGCTTCGACAGCCCTCCCGATAAAGACACAGCACGAATACCATCACTACTACTCCCATCCTACACGGCTCGTCATCAATCTCTTTACCGAAAGCTAGGCCCTCGTCGCACGCAAACGTGGCCATTGGAGAACCTGTCCGACCGAGGACACTCCGACCCTACTCGGTTGTCAGTTGGCCCCAATCCCACCACAATTCCATTGCCTCGAACAGTTCTCTCTATTCCTCATCTGGACACTGCCGAACGAAGCGTTCCCAGTAGAAAAAAAAGTGTGCTTTGCCCTCAGGCGTCTAAATAGACCCGAGGAATACGTTCGCATCCAACCCCAGCCATTGCATTTTTCGCACAAACAACATTCGACCCTGCCGGAAGTTCCGCAGTTACTATTTTGCATAGTTCCCCAGCCTTTGGTCGAACAGTCGGAACAGTAATTGACGTGTTTCGGGTGCGGGTGCGGGTGCTATGTACTTTTTTCCGAACTCCTATTCACTCCTTCATTCACACTACTCTCGATCTCACCTTTTCATCACTGACTAGCTACAAAACCATACGCTAACTCGGCGTTTCCATCTTGCAGATCCCTTTTGTACTTCACCTCTATCTCCAACTACGACATCCATCGATATTTGCCTTGAATACAAGTGGCTTGGCACACTGCACTGGTAGACAGTGCAGACGTCCATCTTCAATTGTCCTGGAAGATGGCCGCATTGGTTCAGATCTTCCCGCAACAAACTGGATCAGCGACCATGCTGCAGACACGGCCTACATCCGCGAACGGCAGGCTCCCGATGCCTCAAGGACAGCCTGGACAGCAATACCCCGGGTCGCCGCAGCGACAAGCCTTTTACGGTGGCTCTAACGGCGTGTCCGGTGGTCCGATTGTGTACCGTACGACCCCGGCTCCGATTCAGCCATACGCTTTCACGTCGACGCCTAGTCTCAATATGAACACGCCAAGGCAGCACCAGCATTCTCAGCAGCAGCAACAGCAGCAGCAGCAACAGCAGAAACAACAACAAAACATGCAGCCTAGTCATGGAAAACATTCACACTCCCGACAGCCTGCTAGTGCTTCTATGATCAACTTGTCTACGAGCTCAACACTGTCAGGCGGCCGATATACATTTGGCAGTCGTGATGACTCTTCACTGCCAAACCAGGGCTCTAGAAGAGGGACTTTGCCATCCCAGACGACTTACACGTCGGGGGCCTCGTCCCAGTCATTCGCTCAGGCTGCTTCTGCTCGTGCCTCGCCCGAGAGATACCGGCGGGCAATGCCCCGGACAGTGACAAATCCAGCTGCTTCAGTGCAGGGTCAGCAACAGAAGCTGACGTCGGCCGCACCGTCCGGGTCTGGGATGGCCAGCATAGGCCATCTGTACGGATCGGGTGGCAGCAACACAGATGTCCTATCCGACTACAGAATGGCCGTCTCTGGTGGCCAGTCACAACAGCAGCTGGATTCCCATCGCCGCAATAGTACCCACGGGGCTGCGATGACCACCATGGATGACATGCAGCTGTACCGCCAGTCAACCGAAGAAGCTAGGCGATATCGTCGCCGCAGCATGCCATCTGTGGACTTTATGAACCACGCAACGCCGCAGGTGGCGTCCAGGAAGTCGGAGCCGGCTCCGCGAAGTCCCGATAAGGACAAGCACAGGGTGGCAGCATCCAGCAACAACCTTGCTTCTGGTGGTACGATGATGCGAAACAAGGACGGAAGCTCCGAGAGTGTCTCCAGTCTCGGTGGTGCAACGCGGCCATCTGTAAGTTCCAACCACCCCATTTTGTAGCCTTCAACATGATCGCTGGCCCAAGTTGCATTGGGAACCAGGATAGCGAGTCACTTCACCCCCTCCCCTTCCGACCCCCCTGCATGCATTGCTATCTACGCCCAATAATCCGGGCGGCAGGGCACAATCGTTCGCTAATGCAATGCCTGCTATTTTTTCCGTTTAGTCTACCAACCGGAATTCCAGCGCTACTGCAGCCCCCACTGTGAACCCCGCTTCCTCGGTCACGACTGTATTTGACAACGACACATCCGGTCAGAATAAAGGCTTCCAAAAACATGTCAACATTCCCCTGCGGGGCTCTTCAGATGCTGCAATCCGCGCTGCTGCCCCTGTATCGCAGTCTAGGCCGACCGCGATGGATGTGGCTGCAGATGGTGACAAGAAGAAGGCTTCTGCAGGCAGCGCTGCGAGCATGGCCTCGGACAAGGGCGCCGACAGCCAGAAGGCTGCGAAGGGGAACCCCAGCCTCCTCGAGAGCCCGGCCATGCGTCATCTGACGGCTATCAACCAGAAGGGCGGAAAGTTGCGCAGCAAGACGTCGAGACTTCGCCGTGCGTTTTCCTTCGGCAGTGCTGCTGACTTCCGTGATGCTCCAGTCATGGATGCAGATGGCAAGGATGTCGCTGGAACCGCGGCAGCGAACAAGCTACAGCATCGTCCAACGAACGAGGAGCTGTACGACGCCGAGCAAGACCGGATCGCGCAGCGGCAGGAAGAAGCTGGTATTGGAAGCAGTATCTATGCCGGTGCGAGGATCTTTTCTGGATCGACGGACAACCTGTCGATATCGTCGACTGCCTCTTCGGCGTCTATAATGATCCGTAAAATGGGCCGGGGCATGAAGAAGGGCAGTCGGTCTCTTGTTGGTCTCTTCCGACCAAAGTCCGTCGGCGCATCCGGTGCAGATGCTGGGGAGGCGGAGACGGGGAAATCTGGTACGACCAACGCAGCCATTGAGGCAACTGTGTCCATGGTTACTGCGGAGGCCGAACGCGAGCGCGGCAACGTGAATGGTGATCGGCACGCTCAAGGCAGTGGCTCGGGATGTCCTCGGCTGGAGAGGAATTCGGTGGACGCATCGGTGGGATCGGCTGCATCCGACCGCCTCAGCAGCTCTGGAACTGATAACTCGGCGCGCAAGAGCATTGTGGGCGGTGAGAGAGAACGGGCAGAGGTGCTTGCTGCGGTGAGGAAGGGGATTTTGAAGCGTGAGTCTCGGCGTGGGTGTGGGTATGGGTGGGACGAACCGGAGCGGTGATGCTGACGAGTGAACAATGATAGACACCAGCGGCTCCCGCAGTCCTTCATGCGGCCCCACGGAGGACCGTGGGCTGGGCCTCGAACTGCCGTGCCCACCGGCGATGAACGAATCACCGGCGTCGAGCGCGCCCAGCACGCCGAACGACGACTCGCTCGGGCACAAGCGTACGGGATCTGTGGCGATTGGCGGCGAGGACTACTTTGTGTCTGCTCTCCGGCTGCGTCAAGACAGCAAGAGCGGCAGCAGCACGCCGCAGGGCTCGATGCGGCGCAACGCGACGTTTAGCCCTCGCATCATATTCTGCGACACATGGCCCAGCCAGGAGTACGACCGGCGCGGCGAGATTGCTACATGCAATCGGCTGACGCCGATGCTGGCACAGCAGATCAAGGAGGAGCTGAACAGTTTCAAGATGGTAGGTGTCTCTGCTATTTGTTGTCTGTTGTCTGTTTTCTGTTCTCACGTACACATGCTTACCAGTGCGTCTTTGACAGGAAATGGAGGTGCACGAGAACTCCAAGATCTACACACATTTTTTTTGATGACGACTGCGCCAAATTGTTCTTAAGTCGGTTTCCCGCTCATTTTACGGCACGCGTCTTTTGTTGACGGCGTATCCTGTAGAGGATCTGAGTCACACCAGTTGTATTCATTGCAAATTATTTTTCTTCCGAGGGCGTTCCCCGGACAGCATAGTATGGTGTCATGGCGTTTACCAGCGTTTCCCCATTCTTATTTTGCAGGAAAGCAAGACACAGGACAGGCTTTAGCAAGACGACGGGCGAAACAGGCAGCACGAGAGTGAATAGAGAAGGCCACGGACGAGAGGTGTTTTATCAGTGTTGCAAGCAATTCAGATGAGGCTCGGTAAACAGCGGTCTGGGTGTGAGATGCGCCTTTCGAGAGGATGAGAGCCAGCATGGCAGACGTCTATGAGGCCGAAGAGCGAGAGACAGCACGGCACGGGCAGGCAGGAGCAATTCGGTTTGTATTCTGCAGGTGTCTGTGGCGGAAACACTCTGGGGAGATGGGTGGCAATGCCTGGGCTTGAAAGAGAGACGGGGGGCATCTGCGGCGAGGAGGAGCAAGGTTGAAACATTCATACGGCAGCGACTATTTGTTTTCCTTTCTTTTTTGCCCGCCTTGTCATTTGGATTGCTGGCTTTGCTTTTTTTTTGGACGTTGGCAGCGAGCTATTCCTTTTTTTGTTATTTACACTGACTGGCCTTTGTTTCCCTGCTGCAGGCGGCTTAATTGTTATATCTTATGCTTGTATCGGCTGGCCTCGCAGCAGCTGGGCAAAGGACAGGCAGCACGAAGAGGGGCAGTGGAATAGACGAACGGTCTTGCTCTTCGCGTGGAAGCCTGATTGTGAGGCCACCGGTTGAGGGATTTTATGTGCACTGGCGGTGCACGATGACGACTGAAGGTGATTTGGACCAGGCACTGGCGCACAGACTTATGCTCGAGTATGTGGAATTATGCATTGTATTAGCTGCGATGCAACGTGAATTGTGGGTATTCCGTTAGCGGCTTCTGCATCGGGCCAATCAGGCGTGTTAGCGAGGCGGCTGCTTTTCAGCCTTGTGCTATTTCGTTCGGCGATGGAACGTCCTGTTATCGTGATATATCCGGACGAGTATGCAGCCGACTGCTCGTATGGTGCTTTTGATACGGTGCCCGGAAGAGTGCAGGCAAAACAAAAGCCGCAAGCGCGGTACGCGGAGAGGAAGATGTAGAAGAATGTCCTTCATGGCAGCAGAAGTAGAATATCCGGCTGCAAATCGCTGCTGCTGGTGCTGCCGGTGCTGCCGGTGCTGCGGATGGCCTTTTTGAGCAGACCGAGCACGACACGGTGGCGTCTCACTCGGCTTGGCGCAGGATGCAGGAGGAAGTGGTGAGGCGTGAGAGGCGCCAATAGCGACGTGCATGTTTTCCGAAGCGTATCGGCCTTCCCTTTCCCTCAGCTGCAGATTACGTCATTTGTAGATATTCTGCATTAGCCGCCGATACAGCTGAGAAAAGTTTTATTGGCTGCCGTCAGCCTCGTGCTACGGGCAGGTTGGGGGTGTTGGGCGGTTCTTATCGCGATAAGCGGGGTTACGTGAAGTTTTTTGTGGAATTTTTTTTTTCTTTTCGCATCTGCAAAACGACCTGCAAAACGAGTGCCAAACGGACCTGCATCGCAGACGGGTGGAGAGAGCGAGAGCGACAACACAACCTCTGGCCGCTGCTGCGCTCCTCTTTCTCGACCAACCTGGCGACGCGCATTGTCTGTCGCGTCTGGTCTGGCGCCGGATTGGTCTGTGGCCGCTCGCATCTGTTCGGCCGCTCACGAGCCGTCATTCGCAGCATGGCTGCGAGCACGGCGGCTCCCACGATGGCGTCGGCTGCGGCGTCGGCGCCGGCGCCGACTGCTCAGGCCAGCGGACGGCCGAAGAAGCTGCACGGGCGTGCGTTTTACGAGAGCATCGGCAGTCCCAAGTACATTGTGGCGCCGATGGTGGACCAGTCCGAGTTTGTGCGTGGTTCGTTGGTTATTTATGTTCCTGCATGTTTGTCATCATCCTGCTGACTCACGGCCTCTTGGTCCCCCCAGGCCTGGCGGATGCTCGTGCGGTCGTTTCTGCCGGCGGGGCAGCGGTCGTCGGTGCTGGCGTACTCGCCGATGCTGCACGCGCGGCTGTTTGAGGACAGCGCGCGGTACCGGGAGTCGCACTTTGAGGCGACCAGGGCGGGCGGGGCTGCGCACCTGGACGGCAACCCGGCGGTGGACCGGCCGCTGTTTGTGCAGTTCTGCGCCAACGACGCGGAGGCGCTGCTGGCGGCGGCGCGACGGGCGGCGCCGCACTGCGACGCCGTCGACCTCAACCTGGGCTGTCCGCAGGGCATCGCGCGCAAGGGCCACTACGGGGCGTTTCTGCAGGAGGAGCCGGCGCTGGTGGCGCGGCTGGTGCGGACGCTGCACGAGGGCGTGGACGTGCCGGTGACGGCCAAGATCCGCATCCTGGACACGCGCGAGGCGACGCTGCGCTACGCGCAGACGGTGTTGGCGGCCGGCGCCAGCATCCTGACGGTGCACGGCCGGCGGCGCGACCAGAAGGGCCACCTGACCGGCATCGCCGACTGGCCGACGCTGCGCTTCCTGCGCGACAGCCTGCCGCCCGAGACGGTGCTGTTTGCCAACGGCAACGTGCTGCAGCCGCGCGACCTGCAGCGCTGTCTGGACGCCACGGGCTTCGACGGCGTCATGAGCGCCGAGGGCCTGCTGTCGGACCCGGCGCTGTTTGGGCCGCGGCCGACGGCGGGCGGGGAGGAGGCATTTCCCGCGGTGGCAGCGGTGGCAGCGGTGACAGCGCCGGCCGGGACAGCCGGGCCAGCCGGGCCAGCCGGGCCAACCGGGACAGCCGGCCCGTGGTGGCCCACGCCCGACCCGGCCCGCGAGTACTGGACCAGCCGGGACGGCGAGCGTGGCGGCTGGCGCGTGGATGCGGTCATGCGACGCTACCTCGACATTCTGCACGTGTACGCGCTGGACGAGCCGGTGCCGCCGCCGCGACGGCCGCTCTTCGTCCCGGGCGACGAGCCGCTGCCGGCAGAGGACGAGCAGCCGACGCAGCCGACGCAGCCGACACAGCCGATGCAGCCGACACAGCCGACACGGCAGGCCGAATCGCCGGCGCGCAAGAAGCGCAAGCGAGACGAGCCGCGCGACGCGGCGCCACCAGCAGCAGCAGCCGTGTTCTCGTCGCCCAACTTTGTCGCCGTGCAGGCACACCTGTTCCACCTGCTGCGCCACGCGGTCGCGCGCCACCACGACGTGCGCGACGCGCTGGCCCGCACGCGCAAGGGCGACATGGCCGCCTACGAGCGCATCCTCGGCATGCTGGAGCGGCGCGTGGCCGCGGCGCTGACGGGCGAGGCCGCCGACGAGGCCCGCCAGGCCGCCGAGGACCGCGCCGCCGCCGACGCCAACGGCGAGGACCCGGACAACCCGCTCGACGACCCGGAATCGTCGGCCGCCGCCGTCCGCCGCTGTCGGCGGCCGTGGTGGGTCGCCCAGCCGGTGCTGCGGCCCATGCCGGCAGAGGCGCTGGCCAAGGGCGCCATCCAGCTCAAGAAGAAGGGCAGGGGGGAGGCGAGGGCGGCGGAGGCGGAGAGAGAGGCGGAGACGAGGGACGAGAAGACGGACGACGACAAAAAGGCGGCCGCCTCGGCGTAGGAACACTGGGCTCTGCATGTCAACTTTCACTACTATCACCGAATCCATCACTGCAATTGGTTATTTGCTGACAAAGCAGACGGCAAATACGGCTCGGCTCCATACAATCCAATACACATTAGAGTACGCCTGTGCTCTCTTGCCGAGGGCGGAATGACAATCTTTGCAGACAGACAGACGCAGGACATGCCTGCTGCTCCTCTCCCTTTTCCCTGCACCGGTCCTGCGTGGCCACACTGACTCGAAACGACGTTGAAATAACAAAGATGAGGTCTGCATCTTCCCCCCTCAGCCGCCCCGCCGGTGTTTCCTGGGCGGCCCACTGCTGCCGCGGCTCGACAGGCTGTCGCTGCGCCGCCGACGCCGGGCGCTCGAGACTGGTGGTGGTGGTGGTGTTGCTGCCGGTGCCGATGGCGGGGGTGAGACGTGCGGACTGCGGCTGTCGAACCGGGGACGGCCGCGGCCACCGCGACCACCGCCACGACCACCGCCACGGCCACCGCCACGGCCACCGCGCCACGACGGGCCGGGCGACGGCGAGCGCGAATAGGAGCGGCCGCGTTTCCGTGGAGGCGACAGCGAAGGCGCCCGGGATGCCCGGGACGGGGAGCGCGAGTAGGAGCCGGCCGACGAGTAGGAGGCGCTGCGCGGCCGTGCCGGTCTGGTGCTGGCGGCTGCGGTCGCGGGGGCTGTAGCAGCGGACGGCGGCCGGGCGCTGCGCCGAGCCGGTGGCGGCGAGACGGAGCGGGAGGGCGAGCGGGAGCCCGAGTAGGAGCGCGAGCGGGAACGGGAACGATAGCGCGGCGGTGGCGGCGGCGGCCGGGCGCGGTCACGTGAGCGGTCCCGTGCGATGTCACGAGACTGCGACCGCGACCGAGACCGCGACCGGGACCGCGAATCGTACGAAGGCGACCGCGACCGCGACGAGGCGCTGCCGGCCGGACGACGCTGTGCCGGGCGGCCGCGACGGGCGGGCGAGCGCGACGGCGAGCGCGAGTAGGACGAGCCGGTGTAGGACGACGCCGACGACGAGTAGCTCGAGGCCGAGTCGCTGTGGTCGTCGGCAGCCCTGGCCGTCGCACCACCACCACCAGCACCACCACCAGCAGCCGCTGGCAGGGCCGGCTTGGGCAGGTTCTGCAGGCGGTCGCGCATGTCCTCGGTCAGCGGCCCCATGCCGATGCTGGTAAAGTAGTTGATGCTGAAGCGGAGGTGGCGGGCGTTGTCGACGGGGAAGAGGCCGTCGAGGCTGGGCCGCAGGTCGGGCTCGGCGAGACGGGCTCGCAGCCGCGGCATGCCGACGGCCTCGGCGATCTCCTGGACGAGGATCTTGACAAAGATGCGGCTGGCGCTGGTGGTCTCGTCCTCGTTGAGCCGCACGGCGGCGAGCACGTACCAGCCGAGGGCGTCGCTGGCCAGCATGTGGCCGAAGAAGCAGGCAATGTTGCGCAGCTTGGCCGTCTCGTAGCGGTGGATGGTGCCGTAGTAGCGCGCAAAGGCCTCCTCGAACAGCGTCGCCCAGCGGCGGTTCAGCTTGGCCAGGCGCTCGCCCAGCAGCCCGAAAAACTTGGTGTACGTCTTCTCCTGCGAGCAGCACTCCACCACCATCGACGGCAGCTCGCCCTCGCGGCCCTCGGGCAGCTCCACCGCCAGCAGCTTGTGCACCGCCTCGTCCGCGTTCATCGAGCTCTGGATCGTCAGGTAGATGGTGCGCCGCAGCGCCACCAGGTCCGCGTTGGTGCGGTCCTTGACGTCCAGCGCCTGCTGCGCCGTCTCCTGCTCGTCGGCCGAGGAGGAGGCGTCGCTGCCCGCGTCCGAGTCCGAGTCCGAGCCCGAGCCCGAGCCCGAGCCCGACCCCGACCCCCCCTCGCCGTCGCTCTCGTTGAGGATCTCCCGCCGCAGCCGGCCGTACTCGAGCTCGTGCGCCTCCCACTGCTCGTCGTAGCGGAAGATGTTGAGCGTGGGCTCGTCGTCCAGCGGGCCGTCCAGCTCGACCAGGTGCTTGACCTGGTCCTCCTCCTCGATCAGGTCGAGGTCGTCGCGCACGGCCGGCTGGTCCTTGAAGCCGTCGCGGCGGTTCTGGAACAGCACCTCGATGGCGTACTGCGTGCGCTTGTCCACGTCGGCCTCGTTGAGGATGTGGTGGAAGCGGTCAAAGACCACCACCAGCACCGTCGGGCTCATCGTCTCCAGGAAGTGGCCGACCTCGCGCGTCAGGCCCACCGCGATCTCCACGCTGTCGTCCGTCGGGCTGTGCAGCAGCAGCAGCAGCATCTGCGCCGCCAGCATCTCGTCCGCCACCTGCGTGTTGACCAGGTGCGCCAGGAACGTCGTCGCGCTGCGGCAGACCGCCTTGTCGTTGCGCCGGAAGCCCTTGCGGAACCGCAGCAGCAGCCGCCGCAGCAGCAGCGCCCCCACCGCCGGCAGCTTGCTGTTGACGCACGCCGCGATGCACGCGTACACCGGCGTGAACGGCAGCGACGCGTACTGCGCCTTGATCAGGCTCTGCGCCAGCAGCCCCCGTCCCCGCACCAGGTTCTCCCCAAACAGCTCGTTGATGATCGACCGCATGTTGCCCGCCGTCGCCTTGTTGACCAGCCCGTTGATCGACTTCTTCAGCGCCTCCCACGCCATCCGCTGGTACTCCTTTGACGTCTTGTCCTGCACCTGCGCCTGCAGCGCCCGCAGCCGCGCCGGCGGCACGTACACCCCGCCCGACCGCGCCGTCAGCAGCCGGTTGTACTCTGCCTTGGCCGCTGCCTGCTTCTGCTCGTCCGTCGGCTCCGCCGGCGGCGTCCGTCTGCCGCCCCGTCGCGCCAGCGGCCGCGACGTCTCTGTCGCCTTCCCTTTCGCTTCTGCTGCTGCTGCTGCTACTGCTGCCGTCGCCGCTCCGTCCCCATCGCCCGTCTCGCCGCCTGCTGCTGCCGCCCGTTGTCGACGAGGCGATCGCGGCCCTCGGTCGTCGCGTTCTGGCCGGTACGAGTCTCCCATCGTGAACGTGTTCGAGGTGACAACAAAACCAAAACAAAAAAGTCAGAGTGATGCAATGCACGGCAGAGAAGAAGAACGACCTTGGACGGCCGCTTCTCCGTCGTATGTGGTGATGCCGACAGGAAGAACAAAAAAAACACAACATGTCTCTGATCACCAGGAAAAACGCCCGAGACGCGCTAAGAAAAAAGGCAGGTCTCCTGGACTGTGGCGCAGCCCTGTGGCGCAACTTGCATGCCAACTTGTGGGGCCCCTGCGCTAATACCGAGTACGCATGCGCGCAGGGGAGGAAAGAACACGATCTACTTCGCGCGTCCAAAGGCCGAAATTCCCCCAGCTTCTCGTTCTCACGACCACACTGTGACCCCGACCAGACGACGCCTGCCGCCGCCCGTGTGCCTCTTTTTTTGTTCTAGACGCTCCTTTTTTCCGACCTCCCCATTGCAGAGACCTTGCTCTTGTTCTGCTCTCTCTGAGCCTCCCCCCAGCAACGCAGCTGCACCCGGCCCTTGAACTCTTCTCCTTCGCCGGCCCTACCTCAGAACCCCCGACGACAATGGTGAGAGCTCTCTCTCCCCTTTTTCATGCCGTCTGGCCTCGGATGCGCATTTCTGCTGGCTGCTGACAACTCCCCCCCCCCACCGCGCAGCTCGACAAAATCGTAGGCCTCGCCATGCTCGTGGCCGCCACCGTCGTCTTCCTCTACTATACCGTCTGGACCCTCTTGATGGTCAGTCTGGCTTCGGCTTCCAGCCAGCCTACCCTTTCGTGTGCTGACATGTCTTGCCTTCGTCCCGCAGCCCTTTGTCGACGTCGACCACCCGCTACAGAACTTCTTCCCCCCGCGCGTGTGGGCCATTCGCATCCCCGTGATCCTCATCCTCCTGGGCACGGCCGTCGTCGGCTCGTTCCTCAGCATCGTCATGATCCGCAGCAACCGCAAGAAGGCGGCCAAGTCCAAGGTCGCGGCGACCAAGAAGAAGGCGTAGAAGCATTCCGGGGAGCCATGAGCAGGCAGATCCGTGGGGGCGAGATAGCACAGAATCAGACAGGACAAGACAGCTAGCAGCATCCGCGGGGAGGGTGCCGATGTATGAAAAGGCGTGAAAATAGATGCTTCATCCATGCAGGCATTGTGCTGTATACAATGATGTATTGGGGAGGGGAACAACAGTTGTCTGCCCCCGACTCCTGTCTACCAAGAGCCATGCTAACTAAGACTGTAAGATACGATTATAAACAATATGCTAGCCAACAATCAGAAGACGGTCAGAGACGGTCAAAAAGCCCCAGATCTGGATGCGCCCAAAAAGAGAGGATGAGAACGGAATGGAATGCATAGAATGCATAGAATGCAAAGAATGCAAAGAATGCAGAGCAGTGAGCAGAGAGCAGAGAGCAGAGAGCAGAGAGCAGAGAGCAGAGAGCGCCAGCCACACAAAACAACATCTCCCGCCATCACACCCGCTGGTCTGCGAAATCGAGCACCTCACAGTCGTCCTCAAAAAACCCGTCGTCGTCTTCGTCGTCCGCCGCCGTTCGGCCGCCGCCGCGTCGCCGCCGCGTCGTCACCACAATCTGCTCGTTGCCCGTGTCGTGCTGCAGCACGCGCTCCATGGCCGACGCCGGCAGCGCCCGCGTCTCCTCGAAGCCGATGCTGAAGGCGCTCTCCGTCATGCCCACGTAGCCCGTGTCCACCAGCGTCGACGCCAGCGGCTGCCCAAAGGCCCAGGCAGCCGTCGACGTGCCGCTCTTCTCGCCGTCGGCCCGTCTCCAGCTGGCCGACGGCGACACCTCCTGCTCGGCCGCCTCCCGTTCCCGCTGCTCGGCCACGTCGGCCCTGAACGCCTCGACCGCGGCCACAATCTTGGCCCGATGCTTCGATGCCTTCTTGACTTTCGCGGGCGGTGGAACAGCCCAGTCCTCGTCTGCCAGGGCCGGCTCGGCAGCCTGGTCAGAGCCACTCAGCGGCGAAGCAGCACGAACAGGAGTCAGAGCCGGCGCCAGAGTCGTGATGCGAGCTGGGTGTGCTGGGTGTGCTGGGGGTGCTGGGGGTGCTGAGGATGCCGAGGGTGCCGAGGGTGCCGAGGGTGCCGAGGGTGCCGAGGGTGCCGAGGGCGCTGTCGTGTCCACCGCGTCAAACTCGTACAGGGCGACCCGCCGGTCCGTGTGGAAGGGCTGGTAGGGAGCACTCGACTCGATCTCGGCCTGGGGGATGGAAGACTCCACGTCCTTGGAGAGATGCTTGGGCAGCATCAGCCGCTGCCGGCTGTCCAGGAGCACCATGGTGTTGCTGCCGGCATCGGTGTGTTCGGGAAAATCCAGGTACTCCTCGGGCTCCAGGTAGCGCCTGACGGCGTGGGCGAGCACGTCGTCCGGCAGGTTGGGCAGCCGGAAGTCCTTGTTGAGGCTGAGATGCAGCGTCCGCTGTCCGGACGTCTTCCGGCGGGTGCGGCTGGCAAAGCTGCGCACAAGCCCGTCGCCCAGCACAAACAGCGCGTGGGACCGTTTTCCAGTCACCCAGACGACGCATGCCAGGCCGGGAGCAAACGAGCCCGGCGGCAGCGACACACGGTTTTCACCAGTGTGGCGCAGCTGGCTGATGGCGTTGCCCGTCTTCCCCAGCGAGTGGCTTATGCCCGCCGCGATGATCTTGCCGCCGTGGCTCGCATGGTCGACGATCGTGGCCCCGGTCGACTGCGGCAGGTTCGCGCTGCTCCGTCGGGGACGTGCCAGCAGCGGCCGGGCCGCGTCAAAGGCCGTGCTCAGCGCGTTGGACGCGTAGGAGACGGCCACCGACGCAGGTCTCCCCGCGCCCGCGTCGCCGCCGGAGCTGCCGCCGGCCGCCGCCGCCGCCGCGCCCGCGTCCTGTGCCGTGGCATTCGTGCGCCGGCGAGGGGGCGGCCACGTGAAGGCGCTCGAGGGCAGGTCGAGGATGTGCACGGTGCCGCGCTCCGTGACCATGGCCAGCCGCTCGCCGTTCGGCTTCGTCCACGCCACGTCCACGATCCTGGCCACGGTCATACGCGAGAACTGCGCGATCTGCCGCACCCGGAATCCGGCCAGCGCCCCCGGAGCGGCCAGCACCTGCAGCGGCGACGCCTTGGTGTACTGGACGCGCATCAGATCCCACACCGTCTGCACGTCGCCCTTGGTGCTGGCGGTGAACAGCCACAGGCCGCTGGGAGAAAAGGAGAGGAAGCTGCAGCCGAGCGGAGGCGCAAACGTGGCAAGAGGGTGCACGGTGGCAAAGCCTCCCAGGGCGGTCATGTCCACCACGGACACAAGACCGGGCTCTTTCGAGACGGCCGTGTGCGTCACCGCGCCGTGCGTCGGCGGGAACTGGGCCCCATCGCCCCGGCCGACGTAGCCTCCCAGAGGCGGAGACCGGGGGGACTGGGGCGTCGGCAAGCCCGGCCCGCCCTTCCAGTAGTTGTTGAAGGCCTGCCAGCCCTGCTGGCCGACCCACTTCGCCCCCGAGATGATCTCCTGGGTGGCGTCGCGCATGATCTTGTTCATCACGCTCTCCGAGTGCGGCAGGTCGATCTCGGCCGTGGTGGGAGGCAGCTGCGGCGGCGTGAGCGACGCAAATCCGGGCGCCCGGCCGTGCAGGGCCACCGGCACCACCGCGCGCAGGGCAATCTGGGACGACGGCGTGGCCGGGCAGTAGGCCAGCCAGCGGCCGCTCAGCGACAGCACAGGCTGCTTAGGACTGTGCCGCGGCGGCAGGCCGGAGGCCGACGAGGCCGCACGCGCGCGCTCGGCTTCGGGAGCGGCCTCGCTGCCGGCATTCGCGCCCTTGGGCGACTGCTGCAGGGTGGTCCACAGCTTGGCCACGCAGCAAAAGGGCAGCACGTTGTCGCTGGTGGCGGCCATCTGGCGGTACACCCAGCACTCGCCCGTGGTCGCCGACGAGACGGCAATGTTGCCGCCGGCGGCCTTGATCTGGAAGGCGCCTGTGGGCGGCGGAGGCTGGAAGACGGGGCTCGTCACGGGGATCGGCAGCGGGATCTTGGGAGCCTCGAGCAGGGTGCAGATCCACCGGTTCTGTTTCAGCGAGTATACCTCGACCGACGTCTGGTAGTACTCGATGGGCAGCAAGGCCGAAGCCGGTATGGCGCCCTTGGGCTGGTCGAAATCGAGCCGCGCGTCTGCCTGCGCCTGTGGAGACGGGGGGCTCTGTCTGCCGGCATCCGGGACTCCCAGATGGGCGTCGAAAGCAGCCCCGTCTGCTGCCGGCTCGGCGCCGACACCGCTGTCGCCGTCGCCTTCCGGGTACACCGGCTGCGGCAGCACGGGTCCGTGCACGACGACGGCAACGAGGGGGAACAGGTCCTCGGCCGCGGTGCCCGGCGCCATCCACGGCAGGATCTTGGCGCCGTAGACGCCGCCCCGCAGGCCGGCAAGACTGGCCAGGGGCTCGAGGCCCCGCCTGGACACCAGGCTGGTCCGGAGGCCACCCTCGTAGCCGGCCGTGACGACGGTGCCGGTGCCGAGGGAGGCCTGAGCGGGGTAGGAGGAAGGCAGGCTGTCAAAAGAAAAGTGGTACCCCCGCTGGCCCGGCTTGATGCCGGCCTGGTGTGGCTGCAGGTCCAGGTCGATGTCGGGGGCACCATAGAAATGGGCCTGCGGCTGGTGGGGCAGGGGGGGATTGGAGGGAAGGCCAGCGGTAGCTGCAGCAACGGCAGCGGTGGCACGCGAGTGGGCGAGGTGCGAATGCAGAGAGCTGCGGCGGATGGCCGGCGACGCTCCCGAGTGGAGCGCGAGCTCGTGTGGCGAGCCCTGGTTTGCCGAGACGTAGTGGGCGGTGGAGTCCATGTGATAGCTGAGCGGCCGCCTGACCGCCAAGCCCGAGAGCTCCATTGCGCCGGTCGGCGGCGAGACGGAGACGCTGGTCGGATGGGTGAGGTGACTGACGTAGCTGGCGTGGCTCATGTGGCTCGTCTGGCTGGTATGGCTCGTGTGGCTGGTGCCGTAGGGCCGAGGGGAGGACCAGCGGCTCGGCGGCGAGTCGCCCGTGAGGCTGATGAGGTTTCCGGGAGAGCCGGCGAGGCCGGGCTGGGCGGCGGCGGCGGCGGCGGCGGCGGCGGCACGCGTCTGCCAGTCGCTCCGGGTGGGGATCGCTCGGGGCGCCGGGTTGAAGGTCGGGGTCACGGCCGGCGAGGACGGCACGGCGTCCAGCGTGGGCGAGGCCGAAGGCGTTCCATTGGACGCAGAAGCGGCTACCGCCTGCAGGTCGGGCGAATAGCCAGACGAGTTGGACGCGTCCGAGGCAAAGCCCTGGGCGTTCCCGTTTCTGTTGGTCGCGAGAGGGGGGGGGGTCAGCAACGCGTTGTGTCGTGCAGGAACAGAGCGTGGCAGAGGCCAGGGGTCGGAGCCATGCAAGATACGTACGTGAATTTGCCAGTGGCATGTTTGGTCACCGCGGCGACCACGCCGCCAGTCTCTCTTGCATCCTTCTTGGCCTTCTTCGGACCTGGGGTGGCGAGCGTGAGCAGACGGGAGACGGAAGACGGAAGACGGAAGACGGAAGACAAAACGGGCCGCAGTTCACGTACCAGGCATTAAGCTGCAAGATCAACCGCCTGCCGGGTGGCAGTTGAGGGTATGAAGAGCCGGGAGACGCGACGGGCGAGATCGGAGAGCAGGAGCCGGGACCTCTCTGTCGGGACCGCAGATGGTAGATTGGTAGAGGGCAACGTGTCGTCCTGCCGGCGCGTCTGGTGGCAGTATCAGGGGATGAGATGCAGGCAGCGAGAACGGAGGGAGAACGGTGGGGCACTGTCTCGTAGCACCGAGACCCCTGAGATGAGAACGGCGTACCCAGCAGCGGCTGCTGGGAGGAGCAGATTGAGGCGAGGGGGGGGAAAGGGACAAGGTCGAAGGAGGGATGCCGTCTCCTGGTTGAGGAGAACACACAGAGTTCGCAGGCGGAGAGGATCGCGTCGAGGGGGAGAGGGGGGCTTTAGAAGAGAAGACGGGGAGGAGGACGAACGGATAATAGGAGAAGAGGGAGGGAGAGAAATAAGGCTCAAGGGGCGGCAGAATGAAGGCGGGGAAGAGGGAGCAGCCAGGACAGCTCAGAGAGAGAGAGAGGCCAGCCGAAAGGGGAGGGGGGGGGGGGGGGGGGGGGGGAGCGGGGGGGGGGGGGGCCCGAGCGGCGCCCCAGAAGGGAGGGGGGGGCGGGCCCGCGG
>JANSMH010000323.1:0-26725 GCA_029299595.1 Grosmannia serpens
CCTCACAATACTTACCTTCCCTCCTCTCCTCCCCCCCCCCTTTCACCACCTTTCCCTCACCTTCAAAAAAAACCCCACCCCCCCCCCCCCCCCCCCCCCCACCCCCCCCCCCCCCCCCCCGGCCAACTCGCCAACCGCCAGACTAGTCCCCTAAACGGCTGCGTACATGCGCCCTAAACGTACTAAGCTGGGCGCAATTACGCAGCACCACAGCATGGATAGCAGGTCCTTTTTTTTTTCCTGGATCGGTTCTCCTCCTTTTTCTGCACGGACATCTGGGCCGGCGAGGTTCATTGCTTCTGGCCGTCTGAATCGTAATTTTTTTTCCCCCTTTTCCCTCTTCCCTCATACCGGGAAGGCATCTGGCTCTGTTTGCTCACGCCCGCGGAGTAGTCATCATTGTTCCGTGGTCCCTGCATCTGGGCGGCTGAGGGCTCTTTAAGGCGCGATACCTGCTTGATTCCCGTTGGTCTTTTATCGTCCCTCGTTTCTTTTTTTCCCGATTTTGCCCCCTTCTTTTCTTCCTGCACATCTTTCTTCTCTCTCTCTCTCTCTCTCTCGTGTTCCCGGGCTCTCCTCCCGGTCAGGACTGCGTCTCGATCGTTGCCTCCATCTCTCGTGTCCCGACTCTCTCCCGACTCTCTCTCGACTCTCTCCCCCCCCTATGCAACGACCCATCGGCAACCATGGACAACGCGTCGACCCCTCTCGCAGACTACTTCTGGATCGCGGGCGTGGAGTCGATCGCGTACAACGACCCGCCGCCGCCGCCGTCGCAGCCGTTTGACGACACGATCGAGGAGGACGGCGAGCCGGAGGCGGCGGATGGCGAGGCGTCGCGGGTGCAGCGGTCGACGACGGTGATCCGGCACTCGCGGCAGAGCTCGACCAGCCGGTTCTCGAAGCTGTCGCTGGAGGGCCGGCTGTCGCTCACGCTGGAGGACATGGAGGGCAACACGCAGAGCAACCGCAGCAGCATGACGATCAAGGCGGCCGGGCCGGGGCCGGCTTCGGCGTCGGCGTCGTCGGGGCTGGGCATTGACTGCGGGCCGGGCATGCTAGCGGAGGCGGCGGCGACGGCGGCGACGGCGGCAGGCACGACGGGCACGACGGACGCCAAGGCGGGCAGCGGCACCATGCTGGACTTTGACTTTGACCAGCTGCTGCTCAAGTTTGCGGCCGAGCGCGAGACGTTTCTGGAGGACCTGAGCTTCAGCGCGGGAGCCAAGGTGCAGGCGCGGCCGATGGTGAGCCCGGTGGTGCGGCCGGCGGCGGCCAGTGTGGCAGGCAGTGTGGCAGGCAGTGCTCCGGTGGGTGGCCCGGCAGGCAGTGCTCCGGTGGGTGGCCCGGCAGGCAGTGCTCCGACTGCCACCCCCCCCGTCAACCCCCGAACAGAGAAGCTCCGGGCGGACGAGGCGCCGGCGGGCGAGACGGGCTCGACGCGGCTCAGCCCGCTGCGCAGCATCAAGGGCAGCATCCGGCGCAAGCTGAGCTTCCGCGACATGAACAGCAACGTGCGCAAGTCGCACGCGGCGGTGGGCCGGGCGGCGTCGACGCGCACCAGCCGGCGGATCAGCAGCTACAACTCGGTGATCCCGCCGCCGGAGCCGCTCAACACGGACCCGGACATGCACCCGCTCAAGCGGCGGTTCGAGCCGGTGCTGCTGGACCGCTACCCGCCGCGCACGGCGACGGAGGAGGTGGCGCGGCGCGGGCGGTTCCCGGACTACGTGCCGATGTTCGCGTTCCCCAACGACATCCAGGTGGTGTCGTCGGACGAGCGGCCGCGCGCGACGTGGCACGGCTTCACGATGACGTCGGACAGCGGGGCGCGGGTGTACGGCATCGCGGTGACGATCTGGACGGCGCTGCAGGCGGACGTGGCCGACGAGGTGGAGAAGCGCTGCGAGCAGTGGCGCCAGGGCCACATGTCGGACGAGGAGCGCGAGCTGGCGGCGAGCCTGGGCATGCGGCTGGCCGGCGAGCGCGCGCGGCTGTCGCAGCTGCTGGCGCGGCTGCCGGGCGTGGCGTCGGGGTCGGCGGCGCGCGAGGCGCTGGACGAGCAGATCAGCACGGTCGAGGAGAAGATCGCGCTGATGGCCGAGATGCTGCGGCCGCTGCGCCACGGCGCCGCCTCGCGCATCGACGGGCTGACGTCCAGCGAGACGGGCCTGTGGGCGCCGCGCGCCTACGGCGTGCTCGGCCGCGACGCCACGCGCATGGCCTTCTGGAAGGAGTGGCTGCGCGCCGTCGTCGTGCCCATGGGCGACGGCGCCGTGCTGCGCGTGCCGGCCAGCTCGCCCAAGGTCGGCCGCTGGCAGCCGCTGGAGCGCTACGTCGTCAACCTGTGCACCGAGGCCTTCGGCCCGCTGAGCTCCAAGACCCAGGTCGAGCTGGGCGTGCGCGAGCTGCGCCTGTTCGCCCGCAAGGAGGCCGCCAACGAGCTGCCCGGCTCGCGCAACACCGACCTCTACGCCCTCTTCCGCTGCCTCTCGCTCGAGCACGTCGTCCGGCTGCTGGAGCACGCCCTGGCCGAGTCGCGCATCGTCTTCCTCTCCTCGCACGCCGCCATGCTGCACCTCGCCTGCCACGCCCTCGCCAGCCTGCTGTACCCGCTGCAGTGGGAGAGCATCTTCATCCCCATCCTGCCCGCCCGCCTGCTGTCCGTGCTCGAGGCGCCCTGCCCCTACATCGTCGGCGTCGAGCGCCGCTTCGAGCGCGTCGACCTGCCCGACGACGACTTCGTGCTCGTCGACCTCGACCGCGACGCCCTCGACGCCCCCGGGCCGCCCGTGCCGCCCCTGCCGCGCCAGCACCGCCGCAAGCTGCTCGCCCTGCTGCAGGTCGCCGCCCCCCACCGCCTGCGCTACGGCGTCGCCGCCGGCCCGCCGCCCTACGCCATCGAGGCCTTTCCCTTCGACGCCTTCTCGGCCGAGAACGAGTCGCTCTTCAACCCCGTCGCGCCCCCCGCCACCCTCGGCCGCTGGGTCAGCCAGAGCTCCGCCACCTTCGGCGACCCCGACCCGCCCGCCGCCCGCCGCGTCCCCATCTTCAACGCCTTCGTCCAGCTGCGCAACGAGCACGCCGGCCCCCGCCCCGACCGCCCGCCCACCGCCCGCTCCGCCCGCACCTCCGCCCGCACCTCCGCCCGCACCAGCGCCCGCACCACCAGCCCCCCCCAGTCCCTCTCCCCCGTCTCCACCGCCTTCCCCCCCATGCCCGTCGCCCCCCTCACCCCCGTCTCCCGCAGCGACTCCGGCTTCGCCCTCGGCGCCACCCTGCGCGAGAAGCGCTCCGGCCACTTCGACGACCGCTCCCGCCGCAGCTCCTCCTTCGGCCTCGACCGCCACCCCCCCCTCCACCGCCCCAGCCTGCAGCACCTCAACGGCCACGCCTACAGCCAGAGCAGCCAGAGCGGCCACAGCAGCCACGGGCCCCCCCCCCCCGGCACCGCCGCCGCCGCCGCCGCCGCCGCCGCCCCCCCCCCCAGCGGCCACGGCCCCAGCCTCTCCGTCTCCGCCGTCTCCGTCGACTCGCGCTCCTCCTACGGCGCCACCGCCGGCTACGCCCCCTCCACCTACGCCCAGTCCACCCTCGCCGCCTCCACCGTCATGCCCAACATGACCGTCCAGCCCGTCAGCAACACCGACACCACCATGTGGGTCGAGGGCCACTGCTTCAACTGGACCCCCGCCGAGACCGCCTCCACCTGTGCCGTCTGCGACGACCGCTCCGACGGCGACGGCCTCTACTGCTGCGCCGGCTGCGCCTGTCTGGCCCACAGCCGCTGTCTCGGCCACGTGTCGCTCGTCTGTCCCGACGCCTTCCACCCCGACCGCGTGCGCGCCGCCTTCGTGCGCTGCATGGCCAGCCTGCTCTACACCTACCGCAAGTACCTGGGCCGCCCGTCCAAGGAGCAGCGCGCCAACGGCCAGCTGTACGCCTTTGACGCCGCCGCCTTTGCCAAGAGCCTGCCGTACGACCAGCAGGAGTATGCCGCCATGTTGCGGAACACCCAGGGTGGGTGTCCCCTCTCCTGCCACAGAGCATCCTTCTCGCTGATCCTTGCTGACCCCCCCCCAGCCTTCAACCAGTTCATCCACGAACGCGAAACCCATTCCGCCTCCGACCTCGACATCCGCCTCTTCGACGAGATCATCCTCGCCAAGAAGGGCCGCGGACGTCCCGGCCTCGGCAGCGGCCTCTCGCGCCTCTCCACCATCAAGGCCTCCCACGGCGTCCCCGGCACCTACGCCAGCAGCGCCCGCATCCCGCCGCACCTCGCCGACACCACCGACCACATCTGGCGCACCGCCTCCGTCCCCGTGCCCAGCGCAAAGTTCCCCGGCGAGTACCGCGCCGTCACCACCCGCGTGCCCTCCATGCTCGACCCCTCCCTGATGAAGGAGCCGCGCTCCATCCAGGGCGTCCCCCGCCCAGACCATCGCGGCTCCCGCAACCTCGTCCGCAAGCAGGTCGCCAGCATGCTCGGACTGCCCACGCCCGAAAAGCTGGCCATCTAGGTGGAGGAGACTGGAGAGAGCCTGCCACTAGTCATGTATTACTAATCCACCACACACTACTACACTACTACACTACTACACTACTACTATTACCGCCGCTACTACTACCACTACCACTACCACCACAACACTTCTACCACCACCACCACTACCACCACCACCACTACCACCACTACCACTACCACCACTACCACTACCAACACAACACTTCTACCACCACCACAACACTTTTACCACACCACCACCACCACGGGTGCGCTACGGAGGAAAATTTGCACAACAAAATCCCGGTGCGCAAGCGAGACTGTAGGATATTCGGACAGGCGGCCGCCGTTGCTATTTATCTGTTTTTTTTTTGCTTTTTTTTTGCTTTTTTTGCTTTTGTATTTTGCTGTCGTCATATCTGGTCTGGGCGGCGTTGGCATGACGACGAACCATGTAGAGAGCAGAACAATAGGAACATGCACGGGTATTTATAATACAGGGTATCTGTGATCCGTCCGATGCTGCCTTCACCTCCCCACACTCCCTCTGTCTAGACCCCTCCCGAGCCGCCCGGCTTCGCTGGCCGGTCGTACCGCGGCATCTTCTCGTACGCATTGGGACTGGGCCGCCGCCGACCCTTGCCGTTGCTGCGCGGTCTATTGCCGTCGTCGTTGTCGTCGTTGTCGTGGTCGTGGTCGTGGTCGTCGCCGTCGCCGTCGCCATCGTGCTCGTGCTCGTGCTCGTGCTCGTGCTCGTGTTCGTGCCGGTGGCTGTGTCCGCTGCTCTGGCCGTGATCGGGGCAGTCGGGCCCGTGTCGGTGCGGCTGCGGTCGCCCGCGATACGCTCGGTCTGCGTCGCCCGCATCGTTGTTGGACGCGTCCGAGTCCGAGTCCGAGTCCGACGACGACGACGACGAGTCGCTCGACTCGTCCGCCGCGCGCGGCCGGTGGTAGATGCAGCAGACTGCGTGCGTGTGAGAAGAGACGGCACCACAGCACCACAGCACCACAGCACCACGGCACCACAGCATCACAGCATCACAGAAAAGACAACCCACCTTTGGACTTTTTCCGGTTCAGACCCTCGTTGTCCACCACGTCCTCCGCCCACTGCACCGACCGGTCGTTGCGGTCGTGGGCACCGCGCAGACGCAGGACCGCCGGCGCTGCCGCCTGCTCCTGCTGCTGCTGCTGCTGCTGCTGCTGCTGCTCTGTGGCGCCGTTCTCTGCCGGTCCGGCTGGCTCGGACGTCGTCACCGTGGTCGCGCCTCCGGACTGCCGCGCTGGCCGGCTCTGCCCAGAAGAAGCCATGGTCGTGTCGGGGATGGGGATGTGTGCGGGACGGGCGGAAAAGGAGGGCCAGGGAGGTCCAGGAAGGTCCAGAAAGGTCCAAGGAGACGGCGTCGGCGTGCCTGATGGAATGGGCCCCTCCAATCTGGTGACTAACACAAGGATGCCCGCTTTCGCGAACGGAAGAATTTCCTATGATTGCTTACTAAGCGTCGAGGACGTGATTGGCTACGGCTTTAGGAGAGATGGCCGTCCTGGTCGGGTGGCGTTCTGGTGATGGCTGTGGTGAATCTTTGAGCGTCGAACGACTCTCAACTCACATAACTCTGCATCTACGAAGGGTAACTAGCGTGTAAGGATGTATGCAGCATATAGCCACTCGACGTCGATCTCGCGTCAGTGTAGCTTCTATCGTAGACTTCTCCTTCTACAAGAACCATATCACAAGCACATCGACTGAAGCCAGTGCCCGCAAATCAAGAATCCAAAGCTTTTATTACTCCATTGCTACAGCCGTAAAATACAATGCTACACGGGCAGATAAAGTCCATGCATTGCTTAGACAATGCTTCCCTTGTTCACGACAAACGCATCCAGGGCAGCTGTGTGCACGACATGTCCGTCAGCACCATGGCCTCTCAAAAAAGCCCAAATACGGCCACGGGGGTTTCTGCTCATCAGAGCAAGACTTACCGATCGCTGCCCAAAGCCGGTTCTCGGCCTCCTGGAAGACGAGAGACTGCGGGCCGTAGAAGACCTCGTCGGCCACCTCCTCTGGGTGCCGCGGCAGGCAGTGCATGAATTTCCAATCGGGCTTGGCGCCGCCACGCGTGGCTAGCTCATTGGTGATCTGGTAGCCCGCAAACGACGCCAGCCGCTTCTTGGCCTCGGCCTCCTGGCCCATGGACACCCAAGTGTCGGTCACCAGAATATCCGCGTCCTTGATGGCCTCTTCCGGCACGGTCGTCTCGATGAGCTTGCTGCTGGTGCCAGACGACCGGATCAGCGACCGCATCCGGTCCGGAATGCCGTATCCCTTGGGCGATGCCACGGCAACGTCGACACCCAGCTTGAAGCAGCCGATGGCCAGGTCGAAGAGAACGTTGTTCGAGTCGCCGATCCACGCCACTTTCTTTCCCTCCAGCCCAAGGCTGCCACCGCCGGGGTTGGCAGCCGGGAACGCCTCGTGGATGGTGAGGAAGTCGGCAATGGTCTGAAGGGGATGGAAGTCGGACGACAGCGCATTGATGACGGGAACAGAGGAGTCCTTGGCCAGGCCGGTCACGTCCGAGTGTGGCCCGACACGGGCCACGATGCAGGATGTCATGGAGGAGATCACCTTGGAGGTATCCAGCAGAGACTCGTTTACCTGTTCCCGTTGTCAGCGTCAGTCGCTCGTTCTGCATTGGAGACATGCCCCGTGCTCATGAGACGAACCCCCAGCTGAATGTCGTCCTTGCCCAAGAACATGGGATGTCCGCCCATCAGAGACACCGCGGACTCGGTTGACACCCGCGTCCGTGTACTCCGCTTGCTGAACATCATAGCCACTGCCGGTCCAGACAGACTGCCCTTTAGCTTTTCAGGGAATGTTCCCGCCTTGTACGCTGCCTTGTATTCTGCGGCATTGAGGACGAGCTTGGCAAACTCATTGGCCGACAGATCTGCAATGGACATGAGATGTCGGGGGGTGGAATATGCCCTGGCTTGGATATTCCGCGAGAACGTGCTCGTGGCACGAAAGAGTGACGATCGCATGACTGCTTTTGTGAATTGATGTGGGAAAATGAGAGGATTGAACGCAGCTGTAAGGTGTTGTTGTTGAGCTCTAATGTATGAGGATAAAATTCAGATGAAATTCGGAGAAATTTGATAGGAGTTGGAGCACTGCCAGTTTGATCACGGAAATTCGAGGATACACACGGGTTAAATTCAACAAAAACAAGAGCATATGACGCATGAAAAAAAGCTTTTATCGGCTACACCAACTGACTCATTTGTACGATAAGGTTGTTGATGCCGTTGTTAGACGCACACAGTGTACGACACCGTAGGAGAACTGTTCGGTTCATTCTGACCAATAAGTTCCGGCGCATTTGTGGATTTATACACGGACATTAATTCTAATTATATTTTGCACTTCACTAATCATCCCTATTGCATGTAAGATACTGTTGGTAGAATAGGCATTTGTTTACGGTCCCCTTCGAGTGAGCGCCAATAGCAATGTGTCTACAGAACGTCGCCAACAGCTGAAATCTAAGCAGCCAGAACAGAACATAACACCAATGTGCTACTAATGTGGAAGCCTGCACGAAGCTGTGGGCTGAACTCTTTCTTGAGTCATGTCCTGCCTCACATGGTATAACGGTGGCAGCAGCGTTTCCCGAAAGCCTTTGCCGAATAATTGAGAAGTCGGAAAATTATACCTTTTATCCTGATAGCTAAGCGGAAAATAACATAGATTATCGGAAAGCAAAGATTTCCTAACCCGCAAAACACCAGCCCGCCTAGCTAGCTTAACCAGGCGGGAGCATGGTCGCATCCACAACCTCGTCTGCCTCCTTTGTCGGGCTGTCCTCATCTGGGCCGTAGAGGGGTGACCGTGGCAGAGCCATCAGGCCCGTGCGAGCCGATTCGAGAATGCCAAAGGGAGCAATCAGCTTGAGGAACGAGTCGATCCGCGTCGGCTTGGCGGACCTGTTGTACCACATGGTTAGAACGTGCTGCTATGTAAGAAGGGGGGGGTCCGCAGCGACTGGCTTACACTTCGACAATGCAGCTGTTGGTGCTGATATCGAGGACCTTGCCGCCAAACTGGTGGGCAAAGTAGGTGATGCTCTTGAGGTGCTCGTGCTTGTGGCGGAGAGCCTGGCTGGCGACCAGGTGGCTCGGGTGGAAGTCCTCGCTGGCCTGTTCCAGGCTGGCATCGGCGGCAGCCTCATCCTCGGGGCCGCCGGCGGTCATCTCGCGGTGGTGGGCGAGAAGCTCCTCAAAGTACTCGGGGCCGAGAATGTTGATCTTGGCCAGGAGGAGCTCGCGCTGGACGAGCGCAGAGCTGGTGTAGTCCAGGACCGCCCAGACGGGCACCAGGTCTTCGAGCTGCCGGCGCGCCTGCTCGACGACGCCGTCCTGGCCGGTGAGCACAATGGTCATGCGCGACAGGTCCTCGACCTCGGTGCTGCAGACGACGAGCGAGTCGATGTTGAAGCCGCGGGCGGCGAGAATGCCGGACACGCGGGACAGCACGCCGGGCTCGTTCTGGACGAGGCAGTTGAGGATGTGCCGCTTGGCCGGGGCCGTCGACGGCATGGGCGTCTCGTAGAGGATGTTGGAAACGGCCGACTGGGCAGACCAGGACGACGGTGCGTCGCTGGTGGGGAGAGGCGCCTGGCGACGGCGCAGCGCTTTGTAGGCGATGGCAGAGGTCGCGTTGCTCGTGGAGCTGTGCCGGAGAGCGGAGGCGGACGCCGCGCAGGGCGTCTGGCTGCCATTGACGGTGCGCAGCGTGCCAGACGATGCCGTCCGCCAGGGCGAGGACAGCAGGAGGCGACGAGACGCCATGGTGCTTGTGTTGAGGACGAGGTCAAGAGTGAGGTGAGAGTGGTGGATCTTGAGGATCGATCCGGTCGGCCAGGGGGGCGGACGGTGCCCCGCGAAATATATAGTAATCGGGAGGGAGGCTGGGGAGACTTAGCAGAGCCCAATTGGTTCCTTCGTGGTCGCCTCTCCGGTATGGGGTGACTCACAGAGTCGGGGAAGGAGAATCTTAGATCGGGAAGCCCACGGGCAAAGAAAAGAAGACCGAAATCGCACTAATAAAAATTTACAGGCTCTCTCTGGATGGATTCCCCACGCTGCACGGTTGCGCCTGCGCTTTCGGAGCGGGAGAACAATTGTGCGGAGTCTATGCCGTTAGCTGCTTCGTGGCCAGAGTCATTGGTCGAGTAATATCTTGCTATCTACCAAGCTCGGGTGGAAAAAAAAGTACAGGAGTGGATGCAGCCTTCTCCGTATCACAGCAAACACGAGAGCGGCAGCTCTGTGCCTCACCGAAACCGCGCAGCTGACAGACAGCCTTTCTAGAAAGTGGAGCTCCTTCTCTGCTTCGCTTCAGCGCCTCGTCTTCTTTTCTGTTGGCAGCCGTGCCTGCAATTACGCCCACGGCTCCTCCTATTGTCAACGAAAGCACACGGCTATCTGCTCGCTGCTCTTCCTGCGACTAGCTATGGACTCTGGAGAACGGCGAGGTGCGAAGCGGTCGCGCTTTGACCAGACGGAACCAGAGCCCAAACGCTCCTCCCGATTTGACCGGCGCTCCCGTTCACCGCCCCCGAGGAAGCCCGACTCTGCGCGCGAGCGCAGCCCCCTGTCTCGCGATCGCGAGACATCTGCCGACCATGAGTCGAGTCGCGTCGATCCTGCGGCCGCAGCCGGTAGGCCACAACCAGTCCCCAATCCCCACCCCCGGTGCCGGTGTCGTGCTCGGCTTCTAACGTGGCCCAGCCGCCGTTGCTGCCAAGATCAGCGAGCAGCTCAATGCGCGCAAGGGGGGCGGCCGCGATGCGGAAGCCTCGCCGGCGCGATCGGCTCCTCTGACGAACATGAAAGCCACGGCCACGGCTTCGGCTGCGAACATCAACGGGGAGATTTACGTCTCGGACGGAGACTACATCAAGGACATCGAAATCAACGACCTCCGAAACCGCTATGTCGTGACTAATGCAGCGAATCAGAAAAAGGTAGATACTTTTTGTGTCCTGGCGGTGCTCCCACTGACTTCCTCGCCGGATACCGCACGGGTCCGGGGTGGAATTACCTCCCCAAATACGTTGTCTGTTTAGGATGATCTTGCTCACTAGAAGCTTGACAGCCCAGACACATGCTCCTCTTTGGCATCTGCTGACCTCCGCTCGTTATGAAATCTAGATCAAGGATGAGACTGGTGCCGGTATGCGCTTCACCTTTTTGTCCTGTTAATTAATGCATTGTGTGAACCACCGGAATTGACAAGCCGTGCTTTTTCTCAAGATGTCACGACCCGCGGAAGCTACCTGCCCGACAAGAGCATGGCCTCGCCTTCGGTAATGGCCCCCCCAAGCCCTTCCGCCCGCAGGCTTCGCTGCGGAGGGAGACGGCATGAGCTGACATGGAATTGCTACCAGAACCCGCCGCTATACCTCCACATCACGAGCACGACCAAGGAGGGCCTTGAAAAAGCCATCGCCAAGGTGAACGAGATGATCGAGAGGGAGCTGCCAGCGCTCGTGGACGAGAGGCGCTTCCGGCGGCGAGAGAGGGAGCAGGACCCCGTTGAGCGAGACGAATACGGCCGGCGAAAGTGGCCCGACCACAAAATCCCCGTCAGCCTCGAGCCCATTCCCGGCTTCAACCTGCGCGCCCAGGTTGTCGGCCACGGTGGTGCATACGTCAAGCACATCCAGCAGGAGACCGGCTGCCGTGTGCAGATAAAGGGGCAGAACTCCGGCTTCATCGAGTCCGCTACGGGCCGGGAGAGCGACGAACCCATGTTCCTGCATGTGACGTAAGTCATGGGCACATATATATATATGCATCCTGCACCCCGCCGCCCTCTCTCCCTTCGCTAACAGCAGGCTCTGGTTAGTGGTCCTGACGCCAACATGGTGGACAAGGCGAAGGAGCTGTGCGAGGATCTGCTGGAGAACGTGAAGGAGCAGTACGAGTCCTTCAAGAGCCGGCCGCAGCGCCCCTATGGACAGGGCGGTGGCTATGGCGACCGCCAAGGCAACGGCTACAGCGGCCACCAAGGCTACGGTGGTGGTGCTGGCCGTGGACACGGTGGATACAACAACAGTGGGCATGGGGGATATGGTGGACACGGCGGGCCAGGCCAGGGGGGTTACAACTCGCCTGGATCTGGAGCCAGTGGTGCTGCCCCGCCGGCTGGCCCGTCTGGCAACAGCCCCGTGGCAGCGGGAGCGGCGCTTTCTCCTGGTGGAGATGCTGCAGCAGCTGCCGCTGCCGCTGCCGCTGCCGCCGGGGGTGCCGGAGCCGCAGACTACGCCGCCCAGTATGCGCAGTACTACGGGACCAGCGATCCGTATGCGCCGTATGGTGGCTATGCTGCGTATGTGATTTCTGGTTTCTCCTGTTCCTCGGCCTCGAGCCCTACCAACGCGCAACCTGCTGACCCGGACACAGCTATGTCCAATACTACCAGCAGTACTATGCTGCTGCACAGGCACAGCAGGCACAGCAGCAAAACACGCCGCCACCACCTCCGGGCGTCAGCCTGGCGTCTCCGCCGCCGCCTCCACCTGCCAGCGAGGCTCCGCCGCCGCCGTCGGGCCCGCCGCCGCCGGGAGGACCGCCCGGGGCGTCTGGCTACAGCGCAGTAAGTGATGGTGACGACGTTTACGGGCCCGGTCGATGCAAGACACACACACTAACAGACGGCAAATAAGGTACCCCCGCCGCCCGGTCTTTGAGGATGCATATTGGGATCTGCTTGGGAGGAGCCTAGCGTGGGACAGAGCTTCGCTGGTAATCGGGAACAAAATTGGCTATGCAGGAAAACATAAGATACGTACTATAGCAACAAGGTTTAATGCAGGAACAGACCGATTCGAAGGGTGACATAATCCGTTAGACACGTGATAACGCATGTGCAAGGCCGGTCCTCGGCCTAGAACGAACTGCCAGTGTCACAGGGGCCAAGGCCCACCGGACTAACCCTTTCCCCAATCCCGGTACCAAGTCATCTGGCTGCCCTTGGGCCCCGCCCTCCTCGTACATTGCCTGACCCAGAAGAAAAACGCACAACACCATCCATTCGACCTGCTTCTTTCTGCCGAGAGCGCGCCTCACCGCACCCGCGAGCGAACCATCTCTGCCAGCGGAGACGCTCTCCAGCTCCCCGGGAGGGCGCCCGGCGTCGGGCTCGGCGTTAGGCTCGCTGACGAACGCCAAGATGGGGTCGTCAGTCATGTCGGATCGAGGGCCCCACTGATCCCCTGGCCACTTGCGCTGATGACCTCGTCCCGATGACAGCGGCCACCTCTGACAAGTGCGGACAGCAGGCGGCACCGCCTGCGCCGTCGTCCAAATTCATGCCCAACGGGCGCGTAGGTTGATCCCGGTCGTCTGCTGCGCGTTGTAGACGGGAATTTTGCCAACGCGCTGGTAGGTCTTTCCAGCAGTCCTGCAGCAGTCTTGCAGCAGTCTTTCAGCAGTCTTTCAGCAGTCTTTCAGCAGTCTTCAGCTGCCCCAACAGCCCCCCAGCAAGTCTTCAGCAGTGTCTCAGCGTAGTAACGCATTACCCGCAGCAGTTTGTTACGCGTCCCGGCGCAATGCATATGAGTCAGCGGGGCTGTTCCCTACCTGTGGGACGTTTGCTGGCTCAATCAGCCGTCACTCGGCTATGGCGTCACAGTGCAGCCTCGAAATTGGGCTGCTACACGTAGCTGTCAGAGCTGGGTATCCAGAGGCATTGCTACCTCGATTTCCATGTGATTGCAGTCAAGCCACGGGCCTTATTGCCCTGCCAACTCCTTGTCTCCTCCGCCTCCCCATTTCTTCTCGCTCATCTCTCCTCTCTCCCTCGTCCTCTCTGCCGCTCTCTGCATCCGTCCCATGGCTGTCATTGTCCCCCGAAAAAAGGTCGCCATTGTCGGCTCTGGCTGCTCGGGCATTGCCGCGCTCTGGGCTCTCAACCGCACCCACCACGATGTCTACATCTACGAGGCCGCCGACCGTCTCGGCGGACACACGAACACGGTCGGCTGGCGCGCAGGCAAATACACCGCGCAGGTCGACGCCGGCTTCAGCGTCATGAACAAGGCCACTTACCGTATGTTCCCCCGGTCTCTGCTGCAGGATCCGCGCTCACCGCCACAGCCAACTTCCTCAGCTTCCTCCGCAAGATCCGTGTCCCGACGACGCCAACCGAAATGTCCTTTAGCGTCTGTCGCGACCAGGGCGCCTTTGAATGGGCCAGCGCCAGCCTCGACTCGTTCTTCTGCCAGCGCCGCAACCTCCTCTCGCCGAGCATGTGGCGCATGGTCTTTGACGTTGTGCGCTTCAACCAGTTCGCCCCCGACCTCCTGGAGGAAGACAGGGCCGGCTACTCGACCGACCCACGCGAAACCATCGGCCAATATCTGCAGCGTCACGGCTACTCCGACGCTTTCCGCGACAACTACCTGATCCCCTTGATAGCCGCCATCTGGAGCACAAAACCCGGCACGTGCGCGCTGGAGTTTCCCGTCGTCACTCTAGTCCGCTTCTTGTCAGTCCCGTCTTTCGTCTCCGCTCTCCGTTCTCCCATTCCCTGCTGACCCTTCCGCTAGGTGGAACCACCGCCTCCTGTCCACGGTTTCCCGCCGCCACGACTGGCTGACTATCGAGGCCGGGGCCAAGTCCTATATCGACGTCGTCACGAGGGGCTTCCCTGCCAACCATCTGTTCCTCAACTCTCCCGTGCGGTCGGTGACGAGCGAGCCGGACGGTCGGGTTCGGGTCCACCTCGACGGCGGCCGGTCCGAGGTGTACGACCACGTCGTTCTGGCCACACAAGGCAATGCGGCCTACGCCATCATCAAGGCGTCCGCCACGCCCGAGGAGAAGGAGATCCTCTCCTGCTTCCGCACGTCAGAGAACGTGGCCGTGCTGCACTCGGACACCTCGCTGCTTCCGTACTCCCGCAAGGCGTGGTCGAGCTGGAACTATCTCTCGCTCTCGTCGCGGCTGCCTGGCCACAAGCCCGTCGACCAGGTCTCTCTCACCTACAACATGAACATCATACAGAACATTCCCACGGACATTCTGGGCAACGTACTCGTGACGCTGAACCCGCTCATGGAGCCAAACCCGGCGACGGTCAGGAGCCGCTTCAGGTATTCGCACCCGCTGTTCACGGTCGAGGCCGTCCGGGCACAGCAGCTCTTGCCGCGCATCCAGAACAGGCGCGGAATCAGCTATGCCGGAGCATGGACCAAGTACGGCCACCACGAGGACGGCTTCACCAGTGGTCTCGTGGTAGCCGCACAACACCTGGGCGCCAAGCTGCCGTTCGAGTTGGTGGACTCGTCGTGCAGTCGGGGGCTAGAGCGGCGCATTGGCCTGATTGGCTGGATAGTGCGGATAGCCGTGTGGCTGATCCAGGTGTTTGTGATTGAGACGGTGGAGAGGCTGCTGAGCATCTCTCGAGAAGGACAGCCGGTCTTCGCATACGGCGTTGGCAAGCGGCGGGTGTCTAAATGCACATACTAATAAGACGGGAAGAATGGTTTTGGCTATACACAAATTTGTACACTGCAGGATATCACCACACACGGGGCCTTTGGGAGGAACAAATCCATAGTTGATAGTTTGAACAGCTTGGATGAAATGAAGTTACGACATCGCAGCGGTTATCCAGAGCCTTTAGATGCATACAAGGAGAGATCGCATTATCGGGGTTTTCGACACTAGCGAAGCTCACCTGATAATTTGGAGCTGGAACAGAAGCTAGAAGCTTTGGTGGTGTGCACCAGCTCGACGCACAGCGCCGCACACATCGAAATCGCCATGGAAGCGTTGACACGGCCGCTGATACGACTGCCGTCCCAGAGCATGTGGCGGGCCTGCTCACGGTGCAGGGCCAGCCTGTCGGCCTCCGTGCCCAGACGGTCGCTGCACATCACGGCCCGCCGATGGCAGCAGGAGGAGGCTTCGGCGCCAGACATGGACCGCATGAGGGCGGCGTACAAGATGCGCAACCGCACCACATTGTAGGTGCTCCGTCCCGGAGCCCTGCTGCCGCGTCTGGCCGGCTGCTGACGGGACCAGGTTCTACACGCTCAGCGTCATTCTGGGCACCGTGGCGTTCTCGTACGGCTCGGTACCAATGTACAAGATGGTGAGTGGCAGCCGAGGCCGGCAGAGCGGCGGGACAGTCCGGACAGAGCTCACACCGTCCGCCGTCAGATCTGCCAGACCACCGGATGGGGCGGCCAGCCGGTGCGGGCGCCCGGCCATGGCGGCTCCGGAAGCGACAGCGACCTGGCCAGCCGACTGAAGCCGGTGACAGATGCGAAGCGCCTCCGAGTGACGTTCCACGCGTCGGTCTCTGACGTGCTGCCATGGAAGTTTGTGCCGCAGCAGCGCGAGGTGCGGGTGCTGCCGGGCGAGACGGCCCTGGCGTTCTACACGGCGACGAACAAGAGCGACACGGACATTATCGGCGTGGCGACGTACAGCGTGACTCCGGCCCAGGTGGCGCCGTACTTTAGCAAGATCCAGTGCTTCTGCTTCGAGGAGCAGCGGCTGGCTGCCGGCGAGACCGTCGACATGCCCGTGTTCTTCTACCTGGACCCGGACCTCCTCAACGATCTGAACATGAAGGGCGTCGAGACGGTGACGCTGTCGTACACCTTCTTCAGTAGGTCGTCCCCCTGCTTTCCGCCCATGCTCTCGTCACGTGCTGACCGCGTTGTGCAGAGGCCAAGTACGACGACAATGGGAAGATTACAAATATCCCACAGGCAGAGGCAGGTGCATGACGTCAGCAGGCAGCCGTGGATATACAGGGTGCTCTCCGTATGCTCTCCCTACTCCGTACCATAATCAAATTACCATGTCCTACATCCTGCAGCCTTGTCCTCAAGCGTCAGCCGGTTTCATTATGCCCATGCCTGCGGCTATCCAGATCGTATGAATATGCCTCTACGGAGTACCCCCACCACCCCCCATTGCCTCCCCCATCAAAACCCGAAGCTGTCCAACAGCGAGTTGGCATCCGGCTCCTCAAACACCGTGGGCGCCGTGCGGCCGCCCGGCTTGCGGCCGCTGTGCAGCCCGTCTGCAATGGGCGACAAGGGCAGGTCGGCCACCACCAGCGAGCTTCGGCGCCCCAGCATCTTCAGCGGGTTGATGTCGCCGCCGAGCCCCAGAGCCTCGGCCGGCGCCGGGCGCAGGAACTCCCAGTTGCGGACGAGATCCAGGCCCAGCAGGTCGCAGCCCATGCGGTCGTATAGCCGCGCGCTGTGCAGCACCAGATCCCACTCGACCTTGGGCGTCACCTTGGAGGCGCCGCGCAGCGTCTGCAGCGTCTTCTGGCGCAGCTGCGCGTAGAGGATCACGAGGGCCGGGTCGTCGGTCAGAAATAGCTTCGACTTGAGGTCGGGCGAACACGGCGTCTCGATGAGCGTGTAGACGGGCGTCTGGGGGGTCGGCAGGGTCAGCAGGGGCAGCGGGAGATGGTCAGGAGGTCAGGGAGGTCAGGGAGGTCAGGGAGAGTCAGGGAGAGTCAGGGAGAGTCAGGGTCAGGGAGAGTCAGGGAGATGGTGAGGAGCTACATGGCCAGGATAGCCAACATAGAGGACAACAAACGAAGCCCAAACACGTACAATCAGCGCGCGCACCGACATGTCCCGCCGGCGAAGCATCCAGAACGCCCACGATGCCAGCCAGCGGTTGCCCTCCTGCGCCGCGAGGGGCAGCACCTCGTCTTCGAGGAACTTCCTCAGAATCGGGCCCTGGTCGCCCTCGTAGACGCGGCCGACGGCGATGGCCAGCTGCAGGTCCTGCAGCTGGTTGAAGCAGACGGCCATGGCGTCCTGAAGCCGGTCGGCCAGGAGAAAGAAGGCAGCAGCATATTCTGACGGGTCAGTCGGGGACCAGAGGCAGCCAAAGACGCCAGAGACGGGACACGGGAACGCACCAAACCGCCGCTTGCTCATCAGCGCATACGCATTCTTCAGCGCTGCCGTCCGCCACCGGGGCTCGTCGAAGCTGTTGGCCAGCAGCCGCAGTGTCGCGCCCTGCTCGCGGTTCCACGTCGCCATCCGCCACAGCCCCTGCAGCACCGTCTTCTTCCGCAGCGCCAGGTAGAACAGGCTGCAGTCGACCGGGTTCTTCACCTCGCTCTTGGCGTACTCGTTGCGCGCCACCAGCTCGAACTGTGCCTTCTGCCCCGGCCGTCAGCATTGCCCACCCCCCCCCCTCCCCCAGACCAGACAGCCCGCTGCTCCCAGAGACCGCCTGCACTCACCATTGCCGCGTTGTCGGCCAGCCACATAAACATGCCGCTCTCGCGCGCGTCGCTCCACAGCACCGACCCGTGGTGCTGCCGCGACACAAAGTCGACCAGGATGTCCTGGCTCGTCGAGTGGTATGCCCAGCTGATCTCGCGCCAGGACATGTGGATCTCGTTGGTGCGGCCCTTGCGCAGCGCGTGCTGCCGGAAGAAGAGCATGTACCGCGCCGCGTTCTCGTCCATCGACCGGCGCTGCTTCTCCACCAGTCCGAGGCACTCCACAATGTCCACCAGCTGGATCTGCTCGTGGCCCGACAGCTGGGGCAGGGCCACGCTGGTCAGCTTCTTGCCGATGGCCGTGGCCACCTCTTCCGAGAACACCTCGTCGTCCTCGTCCAGCAGCTCCTGGCGCGAGAAGAAGGATGTCGCCGCACTCCTGTCCGCCGCGTGCGATTCGGGCTGCTGCAGGCGACCTGTGAGCTACACGGCACGGGCAAGACACGGGCAAGGCACGGGCAAGACGGGGCACATTCCGGGCAGACGCCTCTCACCTTCTTGTTCATGTAGAACGCGGTCACGTCCAGGCCGAGATAGTCGTCGACGTCGTCGCCTGCCATGTAGAACTTGAGCAGCCTGTGCAGGGCCAGCAGGATCTGCTGCATGAGCACGCTCTTGCCGGCCAGCATGCACTGGCTGAGGAACTGGGGGTGGAAGACGGGCAGCGGGCCGTTGAGCCTCTGCACCACGTCGAACAGGTCCCACGTGTGGCCCCTGGTCGTGTGCGGCAGCCGCATGCTGGTGGCGAGCGAGCTGGGGACGCTGTACATGCGGTCGTGCACGAGGAGCTGGTTGCCGGTGCCGATGACGAGGTCGCCGTCGCCCAGCCAGGTCGAGTCGCCGATCGGGTGCGGCGTGTGCCCGCGCGTGCTGATCTCCCGCACCGCCGCCCACGCCGGGCCCTTGTTGAGGTAGTCGAAGCGCAGCTGCGACAGCAGCAGCACGCGGTGCGGGAAGCCCACGGCCAGGATCGACTGCGAGTCCGGCGTCGACGTCCAGTCCAGGTCCTGCACCGTGTCGTGGTGCTCGAAGCTGCCGTCGTACTCGAGCTGCGCGCTGCGGATGTCCCAGATCGTCACCGCCGACCGTCGCGCGTTCACCAGCGCCGCCTTCTTGCGCGTGCTGCCGCTGACGAGCGCCGGCTCCTGCACGCCCGTCTCCATCGACGACGTCAGCAGCCACTCGACCCGCCGCCCCTTGCGGTCGACGCGTGCCGTCCAGAACTCCACGCCGCCCGACTTTGTGTACAGCACGGCCACGTCGCGCGCAAACACGTCGAGGAAGCCCGAGATCGTCGGGTTGGACCCGGCCGGGTCGACAGGCAGCACGTACGCCAGGTCTCCGCTGTCGCCCAGCTCGAAGCGGCAGAACTCCTCCACGGACGGGCCGGCGCGGGCTCCGGCTTCGGCTGCCGCTGCTTCGGAACCAGAGCCGTCTGTCACGTACCTTGGCAGCCCTATCTCCCAGACGATGCCGTGCTTTTCCGACGTGACCGTCGCAATATGGGCCACCAACGTGTCCTCCACGTGCTCTCGCGGCAGCACCAGCAGACAGAGCGGCTTTCCCGAGACGGTGTACGTGCAGCGGCCGAGCAGCGTCGGCACGGGGCGGCGGCAGTCCCAGGCCGTGATGCTGTTCAGCGTCAGGAACACGACGAAGCGGCCCTTGCGCAGGACGCAGATGCGGTAGATCGGCCCGTCTGCCGACAGCAGCATGGACTGGGGGTAGAGCGGCGTGTCCTTGCTCCCGTGCGTGTGGTGCCAGACCATGCCCTCCCCGCTGTCGGTCCGCGACACGACGGCACTGCCGCTGAAGTTGCGCACCATCTTGCTGATGGCGCCAGAGTGTCCCGTCCATATGGCCTTGCGCCACAGCCGTGGCCGCGTGGACGTTTCGTCCAGCAGGTGGGCGATGTCGGCCTCGTACACCTCGATCTTCCCCGACATGTAGTGGATGAGGATGTGCAGATGGCCGCCCGTGTTGCAGAAGGTGTAGATCTCGACATGGGTCGGGAGCGACGGCGCCGGGAGTGCCGGCGCCGGGGCAGACAGGCCGAGGTTGTGGGAGAAGTCGAGGCTGGGCGAGACGAGCTGGGTGATGTTGTAGACGTCGTTGGTCGTCTGCACCCGGGAGTCGAGGTTTTCCAGCGAGAGGGCGGACAGCGTGCCCTGGGCGTCGAGGACCAGGCAGATCTCGGAGCTGCGGTTTGCAATGGCCACCAGGTGTCCCAGGGCGCGGTCGGTCTTGACGTCGGGCGCATCACGCTCCAGGACGGCCCTTTCGGTGGCCGCAGACAGGTCGCGGCCCTGGATGACAAAGGCCCAGACGATGGGCTGCGGCAGCGAGGGCGCGCGGCCGAGGGCGGCCGCGAGATCGACGGTGCCCCAGAGCGACAGCTGCTGGTGGGCGCTGCCGGGCACCTCGGACGAGGTCCAGATGCGCAGGATGTTGTCGGCGCAAAAGGTATAGAGGATGTGGTCGACGGTGTGGCCGACATGGTAGGGGATGCGCCACTGCAGGCCGGTGACGGGCTGCGGGTGCGGCAGGTAGGCATGGTCGAAGCTGGGGTTGTCCGAGTCGAAGCTGAGCCGCCGCCAGATCTTGACGAGCCGGTCGGTGTAGCCGGCGCATGCGATGTAGGCCGAGTCGTAGGAGGAGCTGGCCCACTTGACCGGGTTGGCGAGCTGCTTGTGCCAGGAGCAGGGGGGGGAGACTGCGGCTGCCGGGCCATCCGAGGACGACGGGCGCGAGCCGGTGCAGTAGAGGGCCAGGGCGGTCTGCCCGACCACGAGCTCCTGCGAGGCTCCCCAGGAGAGCGTCATGGGCAGATGTCCGTCTGCGTCGTCGTCGGCGTCGTCGTCGTGGGTGCGGACACAGGGAGCAAAGGAGCTTCGCAGAGCCCACTGGAGGGACCCTTCGAGCCGGCCGATGGGCTGGTAGACCCGGACGACGCGGTCGGTGCAGACGGCAACGTTGCCAGACACCTCGTCAAAGGCCACGGCCTCGAGCGGCGTCTCGTCGTCATCGTAGATGGTCTGGTGCAGCGTGTCGTGGCTGCCGAGGATGGCGAGGCCGTTTCCGGTGATGTAGGTCTTTTGCGTGTCAGCAGGAGGCACTGCGAGAACGGCACCGCACGAGGGAAACGGAGAGCGGGAAATATTCGGATCAAAACTCACGATGACGCGCCGCGAATCCCAGAAGCCGGTCGAGAGAGCCTGCAGCCGTGGCTCTGGCTTTCCTGGAAGGACGGCCTTCATTCCCACCGACGGTCACGTGGTTGTGGGAGCATGTCGAGGGGAGGCCGGTGCCGTGGAGAAGAAGAGGGCCGAGGACGGCGTTGCGAGACCAGCTTTGTGCAGAGAAGCTCTACATAGTAACTCGTATCTTCCGCGTGGGGCATAAAATATACCGTGATTGGCAGTTTGAACAACAGCCCAGACCTCTGTTGCCTTCTCCTCCTCAGTCACGTGAGAACACATCGTGACCAGCTACCCCTGCAACTCGCCCCCCTTCCCTGCTGCGCCCCACCTTGCGGACCAATCAGCGCCGGCTGCACAACCACACCCACGTCATACGCGGCCTTCCCATTCGCTAGCTCGACGCCTGTCTCTGCTTTACTCCTACAAGCTGCATTTCCCCGTCTGCAACAGCCTTATTTGCTACGGCTCTCCCACAACGGGGCAACAGCAGCATTTTTGCAAACAATCGAGCAAGCCCTCGTTCCCGCCCCCTTTGGCTGCCTCCGGTCTGCCTGCCCGACCTGCACATCCCTTGCTTCGGCGCCTCTGCGGCCTCGCAACGTCGTCTTTCCGCGCCGCCTCGTCCCTCAGCCTCGTCCACATCAGCGACCTCCCAGAAGAGGCCGATCAGCGCTGCGTGGCCGCGTCGAGGTCCAACCCCCCAAAGGGCCTCTGCAGCAGGCCCCAGCAGGCCCCAGCTGCCCATGGCTGGCCGTCACGCAGACCAGCAGCACACATATGGCCCGCAGTGCCGCCTGGCACCTGTGCCGCCGCCCGTGGTCGACCCGTGGCTGCTCGACGGCATCCCGGCAGCCAACGCCCAGTTCTTCTACTCGTCGCCCATCTCTCTCGACGATCCGCTCTCGGCAGCCACGGCCACGGGCACGGATGCCAGGGCCGGCAAGCAGCCGCTCCGCCCATTCGCCCAAGGCGACAGCAACGCCCTCGAAAAGGCCTGGCTGGCACTGTCGTCAGAGGAGGACTGCAAGGCACACGCTGCCGCCCAGCAGCACCGCTGCCCGAGCCCGTCGGCAGTCCGGGCCAACGACAAGAAGCTCGCCGTCCTCGTGCGTGGCCTGGCCGCCAGACACCGCGAGAAGCACCTCCAGGAGGACTCCTCGGCACCACACGAGGCCGGCGACAGCATTGGCACGACGATCCGAGCGACCCTGCAGGGCGCCAGCACAGACCTGCCCGTATGCTGCAAGCAGCTCTCGGTCGATGTCGCTGCCGAGCTGGCCGTCGTGTTCTGCCCTCTGGCTCGGAAGCGGCAGCCATCGCTAAGTGCGAGTCGGGTCGTGCAGCAGGTGATGGTCATCCTGAACAGCAGCCACAGCAGCACCAAAAGCAACCTCAGAAACAACAACCACAGAAACAGAAACAACAGCAACAGCAACAGCGCCAGCAACAGCGCCAGCAACAGCCGCAGGACGTCCTTGGTCTTCTCTGAAGCCCAGTATGGCCGCGGTGCCGTGTTGCCGCTCAGCATTCCCAAGTCCGTCGCCTCGACGAGATACGACATCCCGTCTCCACGGCGCTTCAGCCCTCTGCCGTCGACGCCGCTGTCGTCGTCTGCGGCTGCCGCTCTCGATCCGGACAGCACAAAAGCTGCCGGCATCCCCGTGCCCCCGCAGCCACCGGCGGCAGACGACGGCATATCGGGAAAGCCATTTGTGCGGCCCGCCTTGCCAGGCCCGCCCAGCAGCCTTCCTCTGAGCTCCCTGCTTCGGGGAAACGGTAGTCCCAGCACGGCCGCCGCCAGCGAGGAGCCTCCAGCACCGCCCACACCTGCAGACGCGCCGCCGGGAGAGCCCGAGAGAGCCCGGACAGCCGCGGTCGAGAAGGAGCTGGCGGCAGCGTCTCGCATGCTGGACGACCTGAGAGCGTCCGCTGCTGTGCCTGTGGGCGTTTCGCGCCTGCACATGGTCGACCTGCCGGCACTGCAGATGCGGCCGATCTACTGGTCACCCGTCCACGACATTGCCGTGGTGCAGCGGGCCACGTGGTTCTACCGAGACACCATGCTGCCGCTGGAGCCGGTCGTGGCCAACCAGCTGGAGTCGCTGTACCGCGAGCTGCGTCCGTGGACCGACACCTGGGCCGACGAGCTGCGGTGTGCGCTCGACGTGGGCGCCGTGGGCGAGGAGAAGGTGTCGCAGCCCGTGTGGCCGAAGCCCGTGGTGCGCAACCCCAAAACCAGGGGGCGCGTCGAGCCGCAAGAGCCGCTGGTGTCGAGCGACCGCTTCTGCGCGTCCCGGTGCCTGCAGGGCGCGGCGGCAGCCGAGGGCTCGCTGGAGCCGCAGCTCGTGCCCGAACAGGAGGACGCGGCCGAGGACGCGGCCCAGGATGCGGCCCGGATGGAAGCCCACGATGCAGCAGCAGCAGCAGCAGCAGCAGCGGCGGCGGCAGCGAGGAGCTTTGCCAGCTACCACGTCGTCTTCAAGGACGGACGGACAGCCTTCCTGCTCAAGCCCAGCCTCAAGCCCTCGGCCTACTATGGCCGGCGGCCGATTGCCAAGATATGCAAGGGCGCCACCGTGGGCATCCCCATCGTGCGCGGCTTCGACCGAGATGCCTGGAGCCGGGCGCACGAGAAGCCCTCCAAGGCCACAGCCGCCGCAGCCGCAGCCGCAGCCATGCGGGCGGCGATGAACGAGGCCTCCGGGGCTGCAGTCCAGGCGGCTGAGGCTGGCCACGACGGGCCCGGGGCCGGCCACGGCCTGATCGACTGTCCGGGCTGCCGGGCCGAGAAGATGAGCAACCAGGTGACGGACCTCGTGCTCGTGGCCCACGGCGTGGGCCAGAAGCTGGCAGAGCGCGTCGAGAGCTTCCACTTCACCCACGCCATCAACGGCTTGCGCCGTGCCGTCAACGCCGAGCTGCAGAACCCGGCCGTGCAGGCCGTCCTCCGGCCCGACCACAACGGCGTCATGTTGCTGCCGGTCAACTGGCGACACACGGTGTCCTTCGAGGACGGCGGCCCGACGCTGGGCCACGACGCGGCCGACGCCAACGGCACGGCCTACGGGCTCAAGGATATCGAGCCCACCACCATTCCGGCGGTGCGCAGCGTCATCTCCGACGTCATGTTCGACATTCCCTTCTACATGTCACACCACAAGCCGACGATGATCCGCGCGCTGGTGCGAGAGGCCAACCGCGTCTACCGGCTCTGGTGCCGCAACAATCCCGGCTTTGCCGAGCACGGCCGTGTCCATCTCATCGGCCACTCGCTCGGCAGCGCCATGGCCATCGAGGTGCTCTCGCGACAGCCCACCGTGCCCCCGTCGCTCGATCCTGGCGCCGAGCTGCCGCAGACCGCCTTCTTCGAGTTTGACACCAAGAACCTCTTCCTGCTCGGCAGCCCGGCCGCCTTCTTCCTGCTCCTCGAACGCGGGTCGCTGGTGCCGCGACGTGGCCGCCACAAGCCGGGCGTCGATGCCACCAGCGGACCGGCCGCTGGTCTCGACGGCCTCGACGCCCTGGACAGCCGCGTCGTCGGCGAGGCCGGCTTTGGCTGCCTCGCCGTCGACAACATCTACAACATCCTCGCCAAGGAAGACCCCATCGCCTACCTGCTCAACGGCACCATCGACACGGCCTACGCGGCCAGCCTCCGACCAGCCTACGTGCCGACGGCCACGGCCGGGCTGCTCGCCTCCGTTGGCCACGCGCTGCGCGGCGTCGTGCCCGGCTTGGCCGCCACGCCCCATCCGGCCGAAACCTCGCTGCTGTCCTCACCGTCTGCTGCCGCTGCCACTCCGGCCATGGTGCGGCTGCCGTCGCAGCTCGAGCTCGAGGTGCACGACTTCACACGCGAGGAGATCGCCGAGCGCAAGGCGTATCTGCTCAACGACAACGGCCAGATCGACTACTTTCTTCACTCGGGCGGCGGCCCGCTGGAGATGCAGTACCTGAACATGCTCAGCGCCCACACCAGCTACTGGACGAACCCAGACCTCGTCCGCATGCTCTGCGTCGAGATCGGCCGCCGTCCGGGTCGGCAGCACACGCTTCCGGCCATGCGGGCTGTCAAGGCCATGAAGAGGATTATTCCAGGTGCGAGATGAGCAAAGGTCAAGTCCAGCGGACCGTGTATGTCTGCTCTGCATAGGATGCATGTCGGTGGTGCCGAAACGTGGCTGTACTCCGCAGGGCAGGGGAACCCGCCATTACTCGTGCATTGCGTCTCGCGAATCGTTGTACATCCCCGCTGTCGTAGCCCGCTGTTTACAATGGTGATAAGTGAACTGGTGGCCTCGACGTGAAAAAGACAATCCTAAAGAAGCAAGCGGGGATTAGCTCTTAAATGATCGACAAGCCAAGCAAAACTACTAAGCCGCCAAGCCTAAGAAGCGAATCGAGCTTACTACGGCAATGGGACAAAGGCACTTGTAATGAACACCACTATTCCTCAGTGATAAACCGTAGTGTTGTCAAGGGTTTATGTAAGTAGAGAAGTCAAGGCCGTTGACTATACTATATCGGAAGTTGTCTGGTTGTCTCGAGGTCATCTGTCGTGTTGTGCGTGTAAGTCTTTAGTGTGTCATTAGGCAGCTAGGCCTATTTAGGTGAATGATTAAGTGAATACTTATATTGATTGCTAAAGAGCTGTAAAAAAGGAAAGCTATTTAAGTGGTAGAGATTGTAGCCTTATATGTATAGGTTTTTCCTTTTATTTTTTCTTAGCTTAATAGATTAATACTTTAAGCTTAAATCTTAGCTTAATAGCTTAATGCTTTAAGTTTTTAATCTTTATTTTTATTATTATATAGTTTATTTATTATATTTTTAAGGGATTTATATATACGCTTAGTTTGTATAGCCTTATAATTTTTATATTTTTTAGGTTTATATATACGCTTAGTTTGTATAGCCTTATAATTTATATTTTTTTTTTTAGTTTATATATACTTGCTTAGCTTATATATACCTTTTATTTTACCTTTATAAACTACTTAGTATTTAAGCTATATTTTAAAATTATATTATAATATTAAAACAAATTATACTTTGTTTTTAAAGTAAGTTTTTTTTTATATTTTTTTAATTAATAATGTTTAATTATATACTTAGTAGTTATATTATTATTATAACCTAATCTTAAAACATAGCTTAAATAAAAACTAAGCAGTTTATAAAAGTAAAATAAAAGGTATATATAAGTTAAACAAGTATATAAGCTAAGTAAATATACAAACTATATAAACTAAGCGTATATATAAATCCCTTAAGCATATAATAAATAAACTATATAATAATAAAAATAAAGATTAAAAACTTAAAGCGTTAAGCTATTAAGCTAAGATTAAAAGCTTAAAGTATTAATCTATTAAGCTAAAAATAAATAAAAGGAAAAACTTATATATATAAAACTATAATCTTTACTACTTAAATAGCTTTCCTTTCTTATAGCTCTTTAGCAATTAATTTAAGTATTTACTTAATTATTTACTTAAATAGGCTACGCTACTTAATAATACACTAAAGTAAACAATATTAAAATAGCTAAACAATCTTTTAATATTGTATAGTTAATAGCTTTAACTTTTTTACTTATATAAACCCTTAATAATACTATAGTTTATTACTAAGGAATAGTAGTGTTTATTATATTTTAATTGCTTTTATATA
>JANSMH010000324.1:0-26536 GCA_029299595.1 Grosmannia serpens
CCGCCCTCCTACTGACTTCCCCCCCCCCTCTCCGGCCCCCCCCCCCACCTTCCTCTCCTCCCCCCCCCCCCACCGCCCCCCCCCCCCCCCCCCCCCCCCCCCAGCACGTATAGGGGCCAATAGGCTGTGGACTGTTGCAGCATAGCCGCTCTTCTGCTTCGTGTGTCTGTCCGGTCCCCGGCCGTCTCCGCTAGCTGTCGTTAATGGTCTCGATGATTACTTGGCTGTAGCCAACCCAGAGTCGTTCTGCCACCGCTATTGGTAGCATGGCCAAGCAACAGTACGATCAAGCGTCCGGCGGAAGTCGGCACCATGTGGCTGGTCTCGCCTCTCCGGCCAGCATTCTGCCCGAGGCGATGTGGTAATGCATGTCTCAACTCTCGTGGCCATATTTTCACCTGCTAGCAGACCGGCTAGGCCCTGGCTGGCCACTGCGTTTTGGCTGTCTTGCCGGCTGGACGAACCCGCCCACCGAGTCACCGCCCTACCTTTATCCTTCCCTGCATGCTCACTCGGTATGCCATGGCGAGACCATCTTCATTCGCCTGTCTTGTCTATTGATTCAGTCTTTGGAAGTGTTCCATTTTTTATGTTATTTTTTAAGAGCCTTCTGTGAGATCTGACCCTTCTGATACACCGTCTCATTGGTCATGGTGACAGCGTTGTCTGCAAGGACCGTAGCGACGTTTGCGAGAAGCCTCAAATTTATTCGGAACTTTCCTCGGCGCTGGCGGTGCTCTAGGCCCTGCTCTTTACGTAACCATGGTGAGCGGTCGTGTTTCTCACGCCTGTCAGGCTTGTGCAAAGGCTCGCGTCAAGTGTGAGGAGACAAAGCCTTGCTCACGATGTCGAGCTCGCAGCCTCGTCTGCCGGCCTCACGTACCCGTTCTGCCGAGACAGCACCCGCCTCCTCTTGTCTCGCCGTACTCGTCTGCATATGTAGGACTGCAGCCACCTCCTATGGATTCTGGCAACAGGCTGATCATTCCAGGAGTTGCAGATACAGGCAAGTACAATTGTTTGGGGTGCAATTGTTTTTTTTTTTGGAGGAGGAGGAGGAGCAGGCGGGGAGTTCCTTTGCTCTCCAAAAGTAGCTGTTCTCTGACATACGAAAATCACAGCAGTCGCATTTCAAGGAGCATACCCAGCACAGTTTCCGACTTCTGATGGCAACCCCACTGGCGCCGCCAGTCAGACGCCAATGACATTCTCCTCTTCCGGGTATGGTGACCATGTGGCTATTTTGGACCATGTTAGCATAGGATCAGCTCCTGTCACAGACGCCGCTCTTGTTTCTAACGCGAACTCCGCCCCTGAAACGTATGGAGGGCACGGAGAGACGTCCTCGATGGAGTACTACCATACACACAGCTCGTCGGGTATCACCCTCGGCCACACAGCTGCTCCTGGATTTGATATCCGGCCAGACCTCGCCAGCTCTCAACGGACAGTCGGCAATGGCATTATCAGGATCGAGCAAGAGGGATATACGGCTTGTGTGGAGGGCACAGGACACAACAACACGGAATTTGATGACAGTGTCAGCACCGCGTCAAGAATGCGCCAGTTTGCGAGCGCCAATATGTGGCAGACAAATCCGCCGGCAAACATCCGTCAAGGGGGTTCCCATGAGGCTAATTGTGGCATCTGGAGGCTTTCCGATGACCACAGTCGCCAAGCCAGTACCATTGACGACCCGCGGGAGAGCCTGCTCGCCTCAATCAGCAACAGCGGTCTCATCTCTGATGCCGGCCATGTGTTTTCTCAAGGACTGACACCTGATTCGCGAGACAACATGCTGGCTGCCGTTCTGCGAGCTAGCGCATCGGATCCTTCCGAGACGATACGAGCGGCATCTGCCTTTCCACCAATCGACGTACTGGAAGACCTAATCCACGTGTTTCTGGCTTCCCATAAGCACCAGGAGTGTCAATGGATAGACGTGGGCGCCAACTTCCGGCTTAACTCCCAACGCCCTGAATGGCTGGCTAGTGTTGCTGCCGCAGGGACCGCGATTGTGGCCGACAGCAGTGTGCAGCAGTTCCGGCAGGTGTTTGATGAGCCCATCCGAGCGGCTGTGTCTACTATCCCGGCACGAGTAAGCCTATGACACGATGGAGGGCACGGCAATGGATACCCTCTACCTTGCCAGATGAAGGCGGCCCTATGTGCTAACCGAACGGGCCCAGAAAACCAACAACTCGGATCTGGATCTCGGATTGTTGCAGGCCATGGTGCTGTTCCAAGACATCGGCCTCTGGAGTAGCGATCTTCTGGCGATGGAAATCACACAGGGCTGTAAGTGGCGTTCCGACTCGACTCGAAATGCACCGTAAATACTGACAGCCTCTTGCAGACCTGAGCATCCCCATAACTGTAAGACGTTGCGGAGAATGGCGTGGTTTCCTGTTTGCCCTAGCCTACTGCAACGGCATACTTACTTTATACTACAGATGATTCGGTCGCGAGGCTTGTTCCAGCACTCTATGTATCCTATTGTTGCACTGCATTTCTCCGAGAACGGAGCAGAGCTGGAGCTGAAGCGGAGCCAGTGGGTGGAACAGGAATCGTGGAAAAGGTATGTTCTGATTCCACTTCCGACATTTTGCTTGTCAGCAGCTGACGCGCAAGACATTGTCAGACTCGTCTTCCACTGCTATCTCAGAGACGCGCAAGTGTCGATCGCACGGCAAATCCCGCCCCAGATTTCAAGTGTCGAGCTGACTTTGCCACTGCCGGAATCTCGGTCCGTCTGGCAGGCTCCAAATGCCGACGAATGGACGGGTCAGTATATGGAGGATACTGTCGGCAGACAGAGAGCCACCCGCAAGCGGCTGCCAACCCTGACCGATCTCTTTCGGGATGTCAGCCTGCTGGCGGCATTCCAGAACATGCTCGACGTTCCGTTTGCGGCCAGTATCTATCTGCACGGCTTCTGGTCGATAATCTGGCAGCTCCAGCAACTCAATGCGGTTCGCCAGCCCGGCGGCGGTGTGGGTGACCTAGACAAGACATACGGCAGCATGTCCATATTCCCGACGCAGCCGGAGAATCAGTCGTATTACCTGCCGTACTCGCCGTATTCATCCTACATGCCGACTTCGCCTCAGGAACCGCTTTACTCTTCCCGTCGGCCTAGCACTTCTGCTACAAGCGGAAGCAGTTCCCGTTCATTCCCGTCACTTCTCAAGTCTCGACAGCAAGAGCTGGTCGAGCAGCTGCAGCAGTTCCGGCAGGTGTTGCATGGATGGTACGAGTTTTCTGCACAGGAGGAGCTAATGCTAAACCTGCTGCAACTCCACCTGCACATATCGTTGTATGACCTCCAGCTATTCTCCGAGGGAGAGAACAAGGCTTCTGGTGGCGGGTTCGGCATGGATGGCGACGGCAGCAGTGCTGAAGGCACAATGGGCCATAGAGTAGGCGATGCGAGAGACAGCATCCGCACCGACAGCATCCACAGTCGATACGACGGCATCGATCAAGGACTGCACGAGTGGAGCAGCGGTATTAACGGCCGCCAAGCAGCCTGGCATGCGGGCCAGATCCTCTCGCGCTTTCGTCAAGGCATTCCGGCAAGCCACGAGCGGACATTTTACGCCGTCGCATTGCAGCAGGCAGCGCTAGCAATGTGGGCATGGGGAGTATCGCAACAGGCTGCTGCGGTCAGCGTGAGCCAGACAGCGCCCAGTGGCAGCGCGGACGAGGCTCACTATGTGTACGCCTTTGTTGACGGTGTCGAATCCCTTGCCGTTCGGCAGTTCATCCAGTTCGGACAAGGCGAGCCCGTGATAAGGGGTACGGCGCAGGAATCCAGTGCCGGCTCTGCGTCTTCTTCTGGGCCGGCGGCTGAGGCTGTCGTCCGACTGAATGAGCCTCAGGCGTGCATGGGCGTCGTCCTATCAGTGCTGCGGGCCGCCTACGGGGCTGGTCAAGAAATCGACAGCACTGCGAGCATGCCGCCATTGGTGAAGAGCCTATACCGTCGCATCGAGCAGCTCAGAGCAGCTGCCTCGGCTATTGGCGTGGTGTAAACGACAAGCCAGGGCACATGACGCAGTGCTATAAGACCGAGGAGGGCCAGAAACCGAATTGCCCGTCCTTTCTTGTGGGATGCAGGCTAACAGACACAAGGACAACGAGATAGCGTTGGTAAAGAATAAACGGTAGTTATAATAGGAGTACGAGCAGGCTGATTTGGGCGGTGGCCACACGTAGGACCGGTTTCCGCCTCGTTTCTCGGTGAGCGACGTGTGAGATAAGATACGTGCACGGCTCACCATTACGGCCACGTGGGTCGGCTGGCAGGCTTAGGTCCAACAGTTGGCCGTTTATTAGGGTGAAAGAGGCAGCCCACTGTGGGTATTAAGATATCTTGCTCTGGCTCCCCGTTTTCATACGGAGCCCCGTCACTCGAGCAAGCACAAAGGTTTGCTCAGAGGGAAAGACCAAAGGGCCCGGCGAGAGGATCAGCGATGAGCTGTTGTGGCACGCTTATTTTATTATTTATTTTCGACGGTGCTGCCTTCCATTCCTGCTCTTCGTATCGTAAGCACCTAACTCCTTCCCCGTTTCTGACCTCAATCTAGCTTCCGACACCTTGCAATCTTCCACGGTCCTCATACGGCTTCCCTGCATCTCTCCACCTCCCACACGCGTTATACCGCTGCTCCTAGCATTCTCGCAGACTTGCTTCTTTCCTTGTTTCTATCTCTTCTCTTATCGCGCGATCTCCCCACCTTGGGCTACATGGCCCCCTCTACCGGCATCACCATTGCCGCCACGGCCGTGACCACAGCTGCTCTTATAGCCTTGGTGCGATGGGCCCTCTATCCGCACCGGGAGAGGTCGATTGCCAGCCCGCTGCGCACCCTCCTGCCCAACCTGGCGCCGGACCAGTCGGCCCAGCTTGACTACAAGCCGGATGCCTTTCCCGGGGCCCGGGACGTCGATACCCCGGTACGTCTTGAATCCTCGGCCATAGCCGCTGCTTGGCAATGATGCCGGCTCCTTTCTTACATTTGCGTTAGTACGGCTCCATACGCGTCTACGAGTTTGGTCCCGAAACCGGCCGCAAGATTCTGCTCGTCCACGGCATTTCCACCACATGCCAGACCCTCGGTCCCATCGTCCACGGCCTGGTAACGCATGCCGGCTGTCGCGTCATGCTCTTCGACCTTTTTGGCCGCGGTTTCTCTGACGGCGTCGGCGATCTCCCCCACGACGCCCGCCTCTACACGGCCCAGATGCTGCTCGCCCTCGCCTCTTCTCCGCTGCCGTGGTCCGGCAAAGGCGCCTTCGATCTGCTCGGCTACTCCATGGGCGGTGGCGTGACCGTCCACTTTGCTGCCGCCTTTCCACACATGCTCCGTTCCCTCATCCTACTCGCCCCCGCCGGGCTCATCCGCCCCGAACGTTTTGGTGTTGCCGCCCGGTTCGTCTTCACTTCGGGCATCGTGCCGGAGCGTCTTCTGGCCGCCGTCACGCGGCGGCGTCTGCGACAGCCCATTGCAAGCGCTACCAAGGGCAGACCGAAGCCAGCCAAAGCACAGCCCAAGAAGACACCGCCCAAGGCCATCGACGAGGTGGAGCAGGCCGTCGCTGCCATCCAGGCTGTTGAGCGTGCCGTCGAGAGCGCCGTGCATGAGGCTGTCGATCAGGCCGTCGTCCCCATCGATGACGCCGTGGCGGAGGCGGCGGACGCACAGGCAGCCGAGGCCGAAGCGCGGCCGCCCGAGGCGCGGGGCACCGTGCTCAGCCTGCAGGTGATGCGCTATGTACGCTGGATGCTGGTTCACCATGACGGCTTTGTGCCGGCGTTTATGAGCTGCGTGCGCGATGCACCGCTGATGGGGCAGCAGGCAGCATGGAAGACACTAGCGACCGCTGTACATCAAAAAGGCGACGACAGGCTTCGCCTCTGCGTAGTGCTTGGGCGCCACGACGGGGTAGTCAGCGCCCTTGACTACGAAGAAGACGTCCTGCCAATGTTAGGCGGACGCGCCGCTGTGGCGTGGGTTACGGTGCCGGGGGGGCACGAATTCCCCATGACATACTCGCGGCCAGTACTGCGGGCGATGTACGAGTTCTGGGGCGGGATGGACGGGGCCTTGGCAAAGTTGCGAGAGGACGAGGAGGCAGAGGAGGCAGAAACGAAGGCCAAGGCGGCGGCGTCGGTAAATCAAGAGGAGAAGTGAGGCGCAGTGGTGATCGAGGCGGCATGATTTTGATGCGCCTATCTGTTTCAGTCCCCGTCGTCGTTCTCGCCAGTTTCCTTTCTATCCTGCCTATACCCTCACGGAGCGAATCATTTCCCTTTTTCACGCACGAAGTCAGGACGACTGCCTTCTTGGAATTTTTATGATGGAGCCTGGATTTATACGCGTGCGTGTTTATATGTAAGTGGATTGAGAGCTGCAGTTGTGTTATCGCGCAAGTTTAGAATATATTCTCTGGGTAGGATAGAATAGAGGTTTCCCAATATAGAGCATAAGACACATTCACCAAAGTGACAGAAACAAAGTCGAGATAGGAAGTGTAGCTTTCAGTTCGGTTGACATATGCACATCAGACTGCTTGCAAAACAGCAAGGACAAAGTGGTGGATGGAAGGCGACCAGATGAGCTGTGTGGACGATGGAGGGATACAGGTACAGCAGCAGCTCGCAAGTCTCTATGAGGTCCTTGACGGACAGCACTACGAATACTATCTTACGTATGCAGATAAACCTCGCCACAGAGCTCTCTTCGATTCAACACTCCACAGACGAATTTGTCACTCTACTATGTACCTTACAAGGACAGAAACGAATACGACGTATTAATGCTCATAAGCACATAGCAAGATATGCTTCCTCAGTGACTACGGGTGGTAGCTTACTATGTATCTTATATTCTGTTTGCATACACATGAAAAAATGGGGCAGATTGTATTAGCGGGGGGGCGCCGTTGAAATGGGGATGAACATAGTGTATTAATGCGAAGGCCTCAAGCTGCTCGTACTCGTAAGCCTGCAAACGAAGCCCGACCTGTATTTAGCAGCACTGCAGAGCCCGAGATTGCGTCCCATCTTACCAGCTTCCGTGGCTTTCTGCCTCGGCCGAACCACCGATGCTTCCGCGATACCCGTTACCATTGTCCTGGGCCAGTCAACCCCGACGAAGCGGTTGAGCCCCCCCAGGCTTTCTTTAGGTGTGCTTCCTCACAGGCAGGGCTATTTTTGCAAAGATACACATGTACTCCGTACTACGCAGTAAGACAAGCCACGCCCTTGTTTCTGCCCTAACAAGCTCAGCGTTAGCCAGTCTGCTGTGAACAAAACAAGACATCATTCCGGGCATTTTGCCCCGATCATACTCCGCACTAACATACTATGTATCCTATGAGCACGCATACTCGAGTGCGAAAAAATACGCAAGTTACTGAGCGAAAATCGACGGCGGGAATCAATTTCTGTCGTCCGCCGATCCTGAACGTCTGTATCTTACCTGACCAAGATTCAGACTAGTACGAGACAGGGGCAACACGCTAATGAACTGCTCACTACATAGTACGTCGTACTCCGGACGGCGCAGCCACGAGCTCATGTCCAGCCCGCTGGATCTTTCAGCTACGGAGTACGGAGTACGAATAGATGGAACATGCAGGCGTATCTTACTCCGTAAGATATCTCCTCGCGAAGCAATGACCACACAAAACCGAGAGTTTAGGTTGTCCGAGTGTCAACGGATCGATACTATGTAAGATAGCAAACGGCCATGCTCCTTTGGTAAATGCGCACATTTTTGCCAATAGCGTCTTCAGTTTAATTTCCTGATTCCGGCACGATTTTCAGCTCTGCAGGAGGACATCCAATCCGGGACGCGTTAATAAACGCTCTGTACGGAGTAGGCATACCGTGCACATGCATGTGTGCAAAGGCAACCATCGGCGGCGGCATAATTTGAGCACCGCGTTCAGCCATCTGTCGGGAGACGCGCTGAGGACGGAGGGTTTTACGGCATGCGAGCGGGGTGTAGCACTTTTGAAATTTCAATACATACGATATTGTGACGCCAGCCTCCTTGCAAACGAGGAATGCTTCGCCATGAGGTGGCGGGCAGATGCCAGATGAGACAGTTCATCCCTCAATATACTCAGTCCTTCTCATCTTTGACGGAGGCGATGCGAAAGTGAGGGATGCCCGTTTTGCCCGACAATTGCCAACCGAGGCTGGTTGCCAGCATGGCCACCAACCCGCCCAGTTTGCTGGTATTTGTGTCTGTCCAGATGATCGGCGAGGCATATCGGATTCGCCGGATACGAGTCCATCAGATAGTTGCGGCGATCAGACTGGTATGTACACTACTCGGAAGATAAGATATCTTAACATGCATACATAGTTCGGATGAACCGTTGAAACGTTGCAGAAGAATCAGGTCACTACTGCCGCGTATGTAAGATATCTTATGTAGGCCACGCCGTTGTTGTTACTATGCGCGCAGACGAGCCAGATACCCGTAAAAAACGAACAGGGGGCGGAACCACATATGCTGGCACACAGCACGACACGACATGCTAAGGGCACCGTTCGCGACGCACGGGACTTGTGCCGCTGTGTGCCTGCCCCCTAATACAACGGGGAACGAGCAGTACACGTGTTGTGTGGCTCTTGGTCAGTACTCGTACACAGTATCTTACATACAAGGTAGTACTCCGTACTCCTACTATGCAAGATATCTTGCGTCGTAGTAGCAAGTTAGCCCTCATAGAACCCTGAAACCGTGCGCAGGTGACTGGTTTTACTCCTATTGTAAGATAAGATAAATCGGACTCGCCTGTGCAGGTCTTTCTCATTCGTCCCCCTTTCCCCCTTCGCCTCATATTAAGGGAGGACAAGGGTTGGAACAGCCCCCGAGAACCGGGTCAGACCTGCAGCGATGCGCTGAGAATTGCACCAGAACGCTCACTGAGCAGCTCAAAGATAGACTGCGACAGGAGGGGTGAAATGCTACTCGTATCTTACAATGAGAGGTGATGTGCAACATACTAAGATACATACTAATAGTATGTAAGATATCTTACTCTGCACTAGGGATGCTGCCCAGCCGTCAGTGCTGCCGACAGATTCTTCGGGCACCCCTGATGGCTTGTGCGGCAATGCTTTTACTTGCACGAGTATGAGTACTCCATACTTTGGTTACATTTCCTACTATTATGTATGTATCTTACTACATTTGATGCATAGATGTGCGTGGCAGACAATTGGCCCCAGCTTCGTTAGTACGCGTACCTTACAGGCGACTGCGATCACTTGCACGATACGAGTACATACGACTACGAGCAGTAGGCGGCACCAAGCGCGCACCGCACTAAGCCTAGACAGCCAAAGCCTAGACAGGGCCCAACGGCAGTGTGGTAGGTGTGGAGATTCTCTACCCCTGGTCCAGAGACATCACCCCTGCCTCGTGCTTTAGTCACAGTTCCCATCCATCGCCGCTTCCAATCGAGACAGACTTTTATACTCGTAATTACTCGCAGTTCTTCCCCGTCTTCCTTCCTTTCCTCCTTTCTTTTTCTCTTTTACGCTCATTTTTCTCCCACCCCCAGCCGCCTCGTTTGGCTTCAACTTTGCTCCCAGGGCTTCGGCACACTTCGTCAATCCCGAAAATCGTTCCCAGCCTACCATTACCATTCCTTACCACATCCAACACATCCGAGTATCCGGTCACGATACAAGTACAGGCATCGATACGATCCCACTACCCATATGGGCTGCCCTGAAGCACAACGCCATCAATCGGAAAAGCAACCTAATCTTTAATACCAACTATATTTCGATACTGCCGAACATACCGGCCTCCAAGCAACACTCGACACACTGGCTACGAGACGTTCAGAACCTGAATAACGTAGTCACCTTCCGTGGCCTTGTCGGTAGCTCATTCATTCGTCTCCTTCCGCCCTGCAGTCTCTGCTGTACCGTCTTTAAATACCGCATTCTCAGCACCTTTCACTGGCCGGGTCGCCTTCGACAGTGGCCATCGAATATCGCCAGACCTCTCTTTGAATGTCCAAGTTTCGTCGTCCGTTTCAACAGACCGCGACTGACGCCTCGGCTCTCACGATGTCGGGCCTCATCCCCCTGATGCTGAACCCTGTTGCGTCAGGCAGCCGGGCAAGTGTTATATTCGCACCCACAGACAAAGGACACTACCGTGGCCAAAGTGCTAGTTATCTGCCCATGGCTGTCCGTACTCCTCGGTCTCCACCAACCTTGACACCCAACGTGTCTAGGCGAGCCTCTATGCCGCCATTATACCAAGCAAAGCCAGCCATGCGCGCATTGTCTTCTCCACCCCCATATCTCCTCACTATCCCATACACAGCAGATGAGTGGAGACGCACAATTGCCGACATCAAGCGGCAACATCTGAACCGCAAATACCAGGCCTGCTTTACACGATGCCACGAGATCCTGAACAACATTAATGCTATGGTAAACGGACATGGCGCAACCCTTCTCGTCAAGGCAAATGCTAACAAACAATGCAGCATGATGTTGAGCCTGCATATCTCATCTCCCTACATTTTTATGCGGCGACATCGATGGAAATGTGCACTCGGCTATGGCTTGGCCCTAATACACACCGCGATAGCCTCCTCCAGCAAGCCCGCAACCATTACGACCAGGCTGCTGTACTCATCGGAAATGCCGAAGAGACTGTGGTTTCCAGAAGCAGATCAAACTCGGCCATGTCTTCGGTGTCAAGCCTGAACTCGCCAGGGTCGGTTGGCTCGCGTGCCTGGACGCCCGAGACCGCATTTTCGTCTCCAACAGCCTCGGTCTGCTCATCAGAAGACTTGATAGCTCGGTCTCAGCAATCGCACACCATGGTTGATTCGCCGCCTCCGCGACCTGCGAGGAAGAAGGTTTCCTTTGAACTGCCCCAGGAATCTGCTCCAACGGGACCTTTCATTCGACCCGATTCTCCAACACTCGGCTTCGACGACGAGTACTTCACATCTGCCCTTGTTCGCACACCGCTGCCTGAAGTCCCCCAACGCCCACAGACCCCCGAATGCGCGCAGCTGGATGCAGATGTAGAGCTCACACCGAGAGCGCTGAAAGAGCAGGCACATATTTTGGACTCCGATCGAGACCATATCCGCGACTCGTTTCTCATGCACAGCTCGGAGCACCGATACTGTTTGCATTTGTCGGCGTTGAAGACCCAAGTCTCCCTGCACAAGGCGAGCCTGGATGCCATTTCTGAGAATCAGGCCTCTGAAAATAACGAGCTTCTGACCAGGGCTGCAACACCTATCAGTGACGAGCTGCGCGACCTGGACAAGAAGGCTCGCATTGCGCGCCTGCGCAGGAGTGGCTGGCAACGCAAACGGTTTGATCCCCGTCGCTACGAGACATTGCGCATGAGTGCACTCGCCGAGCTGGACTAACGCCATCTGTGCACATTCGATACAAATCTAATTGTGCCCAACAATTCGCACCTTGTTTCTCGTCTGTACCCCCCTTTAGAGCCTTTTACACTTAATGACGGGATCTTTCTCTTATCTTTCATTCCTCACAAGATACCCACGAAGTTCTTACGACAATTATGTCCTCTTATGTCATTCCACCTGTGCCTTTCATACTCTTATACCTTAATTTGCAATTTGCAAACGGCAGATGCGGCTCTGCATCAAGCACAATTATGGCCTCTAAGGCTACGTTACGTGAATACAAAATGCCTGATGGTCTCATATTTTCAAGGGGGCTCTTGTATTATAGAACATTTGTTTCTAGAGGGCCGTGTCTTGAATTAGGACAGTTAAATTGATTTCATTGATTGTCTTGCCACTGTAAGGCTAGATATCGTTGGAAACTTTTGAACATGTACGATACGGAGTGGCTAGCATGGATACTATGTTAACCTACTGAAGGGCTGTTCTGGACTTTGTGATATTACCCGATGTCTGAAAATATGAGGCGTGGCAAACTGAACCGACCACCGATCCACGCGTAGCTTCTTGAAGATATGGCATGTACTCTGTAATAGCTAGCTACTGTCAAAAACTATTGGTATTGGAAAAATTGGCGAGTAATGATTATCCTCCAAAAATGGCACCTAGCCATCTAAATCCAAGGCAAGACAAAAAATACACCAGTCCGAGCGGTGACAATTCGAGAACATCCGATCCAAGCCAATGGGTTGTCTTTGCTTTCCATATCTCTGGCTCTCCTTCCATCTCATAACAATACACAGAAACGAGGAAAAAAAACCCTTCCCAGTGTGGGGTACCATCCAGATAGTACGAAGTTCCGGCCGAACATAAGGGTCCTACTCCTTTGACGCCGTATCCTGCTTGCCAGCTTCCGCAACCTCCTTGCGCACCTCCTCCTGCTGCTTCATTTCGCGTACCTTGGCCAGGACAACTTCGCGGAAGATGGCACCCTTTACCGCATTTGTCAGTCTTTGCTTTCCCGTGACGCTGCCGCTGTCGCTGCCACTTGATGGGGCCGCATTCGAGTGCACCGGCGCAGGCCGTTCTGCCTCCAGAACGGCGCTGCTTGGCATGTCCGAGTTCTCCGGGTCCTCCTCCTGCATTTTGAGAGCTTCTATGCGGTTTGTCAGCTTAACTAGCTCGATACCGCGGCGTAAACGGGCTTTGGCCATGTACGCCTTGATCTCGGGCAGCAAGTTGTGGTCAGTGGCGTTCTCGCCACTCAGCCATCTGTGCTTCATCGCCTCCTATATGAGGGGTTAGAAAAGAGCATATATTCGGGCTTGAAATGCAGGGCTAGCCGGTAAATATGGCTGAGAGTGAGAATGAGCTGGCCGCTTACTTCGCTGGTCCACCGGTCTTCTGGCCTCGGCTGCAGCAATCCCATGATAAAGTCTTTGGCATCGTCGCTGACATCCTTCCAGTAGCGGTCATGAAACACGATACGAGCAGCGGTACACTCCTCGATTAGATCCTGCAAGTTCTCGGAACGAAACGGCGAGTATCCACACAGTAGAGTGTATGTGATGACGCCCATCGACCACATATCTACGGGCTTGCCATGGCCCTTTTTCAGCATCACCTCAGGCGCCGCATAGCCGAACGAGCCAGCCATGGTGGTGAGCACCTCGTCCTTGGTGTCGAGCATCTTAGCAATACCGAAATCGGCTAGGACGAGGTCAGAGTCGGACTCCTTTGTAAGATACAGCAGGTTCTCCGGTTTTAAGTCTGAAGTGTAAGTTAGCAAGGCCTGACGCCCAAATGCAGCAGCGGTTTGCGTATGCAAGCACTATTGCTCACCCCGATGGACGACATTGTTGTCGTGCAAGTAGTCGACGGCGGTCAGGACCTGCTTGATGGTCTGCGAGGCATCCTTCTCAGTGAATCTGCCCTGCTCGCAAATGCGGTCGAACAACTCGCCGCCTGTTGCGAGTTCTGTGACAATGTAATACTTGTCCTGTTGATATGAGAGTAGAACATCAGCAAAAAGATGAGGCAAACGTAGGAGAGTCACTGCAAGAGATGCCTACCCTTGACTCGAACCAGTCGACAAAGCGGACGATGTGGTCATGTTTCAGGTTCTGGAGCAAGTTAAGCTCGTCGTATACCATTTGCTCGTTGCCCTTCACGTTCTTCTTGAGAATGACCTTAATGGCAACCTTGCCCATAGGGCCATCTGCCTCGCGGACAATGCCATACGTGCCAGCACCGAGCATACGACCAAATCGGTACTTGGCTCTGCAGTTGAAGATAGGTCGTCAGTGCCGAGCGCTTGAGAGGAAACCAGAGCAGTGGACGTGGTAGAAGGGTGAAAACTATACTTTTTGTCGTAGCTCTCTGGCTGACCATGGAAGCGATTGAGCATACCCGCGACTGGACGAGAACAGCTAAATTAGTTTCTGCTGGGCAACACGAGAGCAGGACGCCGAGCGACGAAGGCTGCTGCCCTCTACTTGGGCGTAAACAGTAGCATCTCCGAGGGTGATGGGTGCAGGAGGAGATATTGCTCGAGTGCGCGGTAAGGCAGAAGGGAGTGGGGGTGCTTACGACTCATCTTGAAGCCTGGCGAAGACAAAAATCGAGGAAAGAAAAGACAACCGAGTTTGTCTTGAGCGACGAAGAGAAATGCGCGCTGGGTACCAAGAACAATAGAGAATGGGATAGCAGGTACGCAACGCGAGTAGACCGATAATGACTTTCGATAACCGCAGTCAGGGACTCTTATGAGACGTCAGAGCCGGAGAGGACGAAGCGCAAAGGTGTCGGACAGTAACGAGGGCTTCTCGAGTTGGGCTGCGGGCAAATGTGTCGGAGATGCCACACTTCTCTGCCTTGGCTGTCGCGATAGGGTGGGAAGTGCCTAGCAGAGTGGCTTGGCAAAATTGGAGGGCAGGACCAGAGACAGAGTAGGGGCAGGGACAACAAGCATGGGAGGCCTAAGTCGAAAGGCGAGGTTGTCGGCCTAAAGCGAGCCAGCAAGCAACTACTATGTACAAGTTGAGGGCTACCTCGCAAAGGGGGGAGCTTCAGCCCACCCCTCCTTCTCCGGGAGGAGGGGCTGCATCTGGAAACAGGACAGTCCCGCTAGGTATGTATCATGCCCCACTTGTTACGAAATCTTGCACTGGGGCTGGTCTCGGTGCACAGCCTCAACGCAGCGCGTAAAATGTACTCGTAATAATAAAATATATTTAGGGAGAAGGCTGTGAAGTAGGCAAAAGGCGGCGGCAGCAGCTAGAATGGTGAGCAAGGGATCTCTCACCCTGTCGTTCCCAACGGGTGGGCAAACATGGAAATTGGCTATATCTGAATACGAGCACGAGTTTGTTCTGAAGCTTACGTAGAACTGTGCTGTCGATCCTTCCGGCCAATGCCTCCGAATCCAATTCGTATCGTCATGGCTACTGGCGGGGACTGATAGGGGGCCAGACGCTCGCTGCCTTGTGAGGAGGCAATAACACTCGTATATTGCCTGCTAGTTTGGTTATTGGGTTGTCTTACATAATACAACCTGCCCATTTTAACGGATTGACCCCCGCCATCATACCTACTTTCGACGCGACAGACATCACCTTGCCGTGCTATCGCATCCCTGCCAATCTGCATTGCATTCGGATGCATCCTGCTGCATCTCGCCGCCGCCTCCGCCGCCGCCTGCTGCCCCTCTCTTGATTTTATCTTTTTTGCTGTTCCTGCCCCTCCTCTGCCTCTGGTCCCATGACAGCTCGGCAGCAGAGGTATCCACCAGCTTCTGCCTGCACATCACCGAGCAGTCTCATCAACGTGATCTGCGCTTCTTTTTTCTTTCTCAGTTATTCTTCAGATTCACCAGAGACGTCTCGAGTTCACCCTCCTGGTTGCCGGTATAGCGCCTGACAAGACTTTGACGAACCCACTGAACTGGTTGCTCGACTGTCAAGCGATCTAACCCGTTCTCACCTCTGTCCACCTCTGTCTTTTCAGCTTTGCCTCGTTCTCTTCTTGTGGGACCATCTGCGGAAAGCCACAGACGACGGGGGGTGAGAGAACTAGCCGAATCAGCCCGTGCACATATGTGCATGTGCGAGGTAACAGGCAAGCATGAGCTTTGCTGCCAAACGGCTGCAGAAGGAGTTGGCCAAGGTGAGATCCAGCGCGTTCTTTCTCATTCCGCACATTGTCAATGACTCTCGCCAACACAAGGTGTTTATGGCCGCCCTCTCTGCTAGATCCATAATAGTGGCCTCCCTCCTGGCATCAGCCTAATTACTGCCGACAACCTGGAAGAATGGACCGTCGATATTCAGGTCCTCGACCAGAACCCCCTCTACCTAGACCAAACTTATCGTCTCCTATTCAAGTTCAATAATTCATATCCGATCGGTTAGTTGTTACCAGTTTAAAACCACACCTCTCTCCCTCTCTCTGCTCATCAGTTGAACATGCAGAACCACCTGAGGTCGTATTCGTCCATTTGCCTGATCGGCCGATTCCTATCCACCCACACATCTACTCCAACGGCATCATCTGTCTGGACCTGCTCGGTTCCGCTGGCTGGAGCCCGGTTCAGAACGTCGAGAGCGTATGCATGAGCCTGCAGAGCATGCTGACCGGCAATTCAAAAAACGAGCGACCACCTGGGGATGCTGAATTCGTCCGGAACAACCGGTTGCGACCGAAAGACATCGAGTTTTACTACCACGATAACAAGGTGTAGACACACGCGCACAAACACAAACACAAACATGTATATGTATATATATACACAATTTATCCCCACGGATGAGGGAATCAGGCGGATGCCAGCCTCTGGGGATATACAGCTTTGTGTTGCATATGTATCCAATATGGTCGTGCCCATTCGTGGAATTGGGTACCTGATGCACTCAATACGCTAATTGGGTCGGACGAAGGGTGGGTTGAACTACAAGGTCGACACGCTGCCATAGATCCCGTCGGCTACTTGAAGAGATCCCTTTTTTGCACCTCTGGAAGGCGGGTATTTACGTGCTTTTTGTGCGGATTTCTTTGCCCTCCATTCCTGGGATTGTTCAATCGTTCTACAGATCGGACGATCTTCGAATGTAAGAGAGGTCCATACTGGTTTCATACTGGATGCAGATAGACCTTCCTAGGAGGGGTATGGCAAGTATAAAGAGGAAAAAAAAGACACGACATATTAAGCTGTATCGGGACGTGAATCGATTATCTTTCAACTCGAACTTTGCGCACGGGAATCGCAGCGCACTGTATAGCAGTTGATAGTAAATATGGGCCCACTGCGCCCAAAATAGGCGGGGCAAATTGCCTGTCGTTGCTTAGAGCTCCGTAGCCTCTTCGCGATCTAAATTGGATATTCTAGCTCAAACTCCCCGACGCGCCTCACTCAGTGCAGCATCCCCTCCCTCCCTCCCTCCGTTTCAACGCCTTGAGAACCAGAGGGATCTCCAATGGCCCCCCCTGTTGCATTCGACACAGTCCAGGTCAAAGACAAGGCACGGCGCGACCTGCTGTATCTCCTCGAAGGCGTGAGTAGATTGGCACCTTTCACTCTCCGTCTTTAAATCTGACGTAGCCAGGTTCGCGGAAAGAAGAACCTGGTACTAGAGCAGAGCCTCGCTGGACCTATTGGCACGATCGTCAAGGTGTCCACGTTGCAGGACTACGGAGTCGACAAGTTTTTTTTCCTCGAGAACGGCAATGCTGATACCAGCCAACACAATGTCGTTTTTCTGGCCCGTGGTGAATGCGGCCGTCATGCTCAGGCGATAGCAGGTGGGTGTGCCCTTGTTGTGCCTGCGGTGCTTCGTGCTTTCTGCCTCGCGTCGTTTCGGTGTAGCCGCCGGAAGATTTGATGGATCTATACCTGCTCTTAGCCGTATCAACGGGCCGCAGAAGCTATCAGAGCGTGCTGACATCTTCGTTTGTTTTTAGACCAGATCCGACGACTACAGCGCGAGAGCCAGACGGGGCATGATTTCCACATAATCTGGGTGCCACGTCGTACACTCATATCAGACAGCATCTTAGAAGAAGCTGGAGTGCTCGGCGACGCAAGCATCTCTGAGCTGCCCCTCTACTTCTTCCCCCTCGAGCATGATGTGCTGTCCCTCGAGCTAGACGATGCGTTCCAGGACCTCTATCTTCACAAGGATCCGACACCGGCTTTTCTTCTAGCCAAAGCGCTCATGGGCATTCAGCAGCGCCACGGCCTATTCCCGCGTATAATTGGTAAGGGCGACAATGCAAAGCGTGTCGCAGAGCTGCTGGAGCGCATGCGTCAGGAGCTGCTGGCCGGTGAAGACGCGAGCGAGGCCTCTAAGCTTGGCCTCACACCCAGCACCACAACTGAGAGTGTCATCATCATCGACCGGGAGGTCGATCTTGTGACCCCGCTGCTGACCCAGCTGACCTACGAGGGCCTTATTGACGAGATGTTTGGTATTCAGAACAGCCAAACGGACGTCGATCCCACCATTGTCGGAGCCGCCGTCCCAAATACTGCTGCTTCCTCGACTGCCGGTGGCGCGAGCGGGCCCACATCATCGGCGGCTGGCCGGAAACGCAAGATTCAACTAGATTCATCAGACAGGCTCTATGACCAGCTGCGGGATGCTAACTTTGCCATTGTCGGAAATTCGCTCAACAAGATCGCCCGCCGCCTGCAGAGCGACTACGAAGGCCGGCATAACACACGGACAACAGCGGAGCTGCGGGATTTTGTGCAGAAGCTACCCGGATATCAGGCAGAGCAGGCCAGTCTCAAAGTGCATACCGGGCTGGTCGAGGAGCTCTACAAATACACGCGAAGCGACAAGTTCAGCAGCTTACTCGAGGTGCAACAAAATTTGGCTGCAGGTGCCGACCCCTCCGCCCAGTTCGACGCCATCGAGGAGCTCATTGCTCGGGACACATCGCTGCCGGAGGTTCTCCGTCTGTTGTGCATATACTCGTGCATCTCCGGTGGCATAAAGCCAAAGGAGTACGACCAGTTTCGCCGACTCATTCTCGAAGGCTATGGCTACCAACACCTACTCACACTGCAGAAGCTGGAGAGACTGCAGATGTTCCTTCCTCGCTCGTCACCAATGGCGGGAATGATCCCAATGACCGGAGCCACAAACATGGCTGGCACGAAGACCAACTACACCTTCGTCCGAAAGCAGTTGCGATTGATTGTCGACGAGGTCAACGAGCAAGATCCCAACGACATCGCCTATGTGTATAGTGGCTACGCACCGCTTTCTGTGAGATTAGTGCAATGCCTCCTGCAGAAACAGTACCTTTTGAATTTCACAAAGGGAAACGGGTCAACAAGCGGGTCGCATGGCTGGCGCGGCTTTGATGAGGTGGTGAAGCACGTGCGCGGGCAGACTTTTGACGATTTACAGAAGGGGGAGGACAAGGCTGTCAAGGCCAGGGCGCTTTTGTCGGGCAATGGAACAAAAAAGACGGTTTTTGTTGTCTTTGTTGGCGGTATTACGTTTACCGAGATCGCAGCCCTGCGCTTTATTGCGAAGCAGGAAGCCGGTATGTTTCTCTCCCACCTCTTCTCATGTGACCAAGTCCAATGCCCTTCGTTCTTTCGTTTCGTTTTTGTTTCCCCCCTTTTCCCCTTCTTATTGCCCGCACGTTCTGATGTTGAGTTGGACAGACCAAAGGAATATAGTAATCTGCACAACCTCCATTATCAGTGGAAACAAGATGATGGCAGCGGCCATTGAGACCGGGTCATTCGAGCGACAAGTCAGCCAGGCTGCAGCCGCGCCGTGAGATGCTGAGCACGAAGGTGACAGCGATGCAAAGCGGCAATGTGCTGAAACGCCACAGGGCGGTCTTGCTGGGCATGGCGTTATATGGCAAAACAAGTATTTTAGCGTTTTGAGTTGTAGCATGTGCAATGTGTAAATGAGATTCAATCAAGACTGGACACGCGCAATTGATTAAGGGCGCCGATGAGAGAAACCTGCAGCCGAACCGAGAACGACAAGAACAAAGTGATTGCGTGTTGGTTTCTTTTTATTTGTGCTGGCGCTCACGTGATACCGCTCTAGGCCGGGCGGTTAATATTGGAAGACAATACTGAAACTGCGCTGAGGAATAAATTTTTGGAGGCTATTGGGCAGGTGCCAGGCCAACTTCGCGTGGGCTTAGAGGGAAATGGTTCGATGCGATTGCATTTTTTCGGCGCATCTTTGGCCATCGGGAAAGACGAGGGAGCAAAATACCAATAAATGAAGAGACGGGGAACAGTGGAACAAAGAACAAGAACACAGTCTTCGTCCTGGTCTACTTGGCTGTGATATATTCAAGTAACAAGCAACGTTCAATTGCAGTTGGCAACCGACAGAGGTCAATTGCCTGGGCCGGCGATCCACGACAGGCGATATCTCGACGTCGAAGGACGACGAGGCCGAGCCAAACCGAGGACGGCCAGGCCAAGGACGGGGCTGACAACCGGAACTCATCTGTATGTGTGGCATATCCATCCTTCTCCATTTGTTGCGTATGTGCTATCTGCCCCCTTTTCACCGGCCCTGAATGCGATAACCGATCTGAGCTTTGCTTCGGTGCGCCGTGTCTTACATGGGATTCATTTGCCGGCGGACCCAGAGTCAACACTTTTGACAGATGGCTAGTTAACTGACATCTGGCTGTTTAGAGGCTGATTCATCCGGCCTGCCGGATTTCCCACCGAAGACCCCCGCCTACTGCTACGGTCCCAGAAAGCATATCGCGGCTCTACGGCAAGGAGAGGGGTCCCGAAGCAGAAGGCAGGAGAGGTTTGCGGCATCAAGACGACCAGACAGCCAAGTTCTGCGCTCCGAAGGGGCGCCCCGTTAGCTGAGCTAACCCATACTTGCCGCTCATCATCATCGCGTCTCATCCTCATCACCCGTCACCCTTCCTGACTATGGGAGCTGCCGCCTTAACATCGGCATTCACTTCTGTATACCCCTTCTGCTCTCCTCTTGGATGCAAACCCCGTTGTTGGTTGGCCATTCCCCGATACCATGGAAAGCTACGAGGACGACGATCGTCGTGGTGACGTCTCGGACGACTCATCACTATCCGATCTTAGCTCGCCTCGCGATCTGCTGGACGACTTCCAATTCTTCGCAACATCACCAGAATATAATTCGATAGAAGCGGCATCGGGAGAACTTCTGGATCTAGGAGCACGGCCAGCTACACCAACAGGGTATCCAGATGAAACGACAGGACCGGTGACCGACAAACCGTCTGAGACGACATCATCACGCGTATCCTCCACAGACCATTCGGGGCGAAACGTGGCGAACTCCATGCATGAACCGGTAGAGCAATCGCATAATGACATGGAGGCGTCCATCGAGGTTTCTGTCGAGTCATTTATCGAAGTGTACGCCGAAGAGCCACCAACCGATGATGAGGCCGAGTCCGACGGGCTTGCCACAGAACTAGAAGAGCAGCCAACAGATGAACGTTTGGACCAGCTTGTCAACGGGCCAGTAGACACATGTTCCGACGAGGCTAAGGGACAATATACCGGCATGCCTGCCAAGAAGGAGCCTGAGAAGGTGAGACCACTTGGCCATGTGGTACCATCGTAAGTCTCGCCGGCCACATTTCATTGTACCTCTACTTCTGTTTTCTATACTTTGGGTATTGACTGCTATCTTTGTAGACCGGATCCATGTCGCCACGTATTCCCAACATCTTTCAGACTGCCTCCTTTGCGTGAAAGCGTGCATAAGTCGCTTGCCTCATCCGTGTCTGTCCTGACCGACCGCTCAGAGCTGTCTTCGGTCCCGTCACTAGCATCCGGCTCCAGTAAGGCTACAACGCCCATCGACGCCGATATATCGCTCGGTGCCACAGGGTCGTTGCCTCAACTGCCCTTAGCACACGCACGCAAGCAAGCCTCCCCGCTACAGCCATCAGGGAAGTTGTCTCTGTCCCTTCTGCCCGATCTTCAGCCTCCTCGTCTGGTAGCCGTGCCCCCACGGCATATGGCTCCTTCACTACCCTCACCTTCCCAGCCTCCTGCCTCCCCCGTGTCTACGTCGCCTAGATCGGCCCTCCCAATACGCATTGTGCACAAAGTCCGGCCCAAGTCGTCCATTCCCGCAGACTTGTCTGCTCGGGAATATGCCAGGCAGTGCGTGGCTGCTGCCGAATCGTCCAGACTGAACCCTTATGCCCTACATGAGGAAGAGCGGGTGATGCTGCGTCAACACATAAGCCAAACGCAGGTTACCACGTATCTAAACATCCGCAACGGCATACTCAGGCTGTGGGTACGGCGGCCCCAGGGTGCTGTCATGCGACAAGAGGCCATAGGCTGTGCGAAGGACAGTCGATGGTTTGACGCAGCCAACGTCTGCTTCCACTGGCTCATCCGTCGTGGCTACATCAATTTTGGGTGTGCGCAGATACGTGAGATTCAGAGCAGCGTTGGTGGCAGAGAAGATGGGGACAGCATTGGTGACGGCAAGCTTCTCAATACATGCCAGCGGAGGCAGCGAATTGTTGTGATCGGTGCTGGCCTAGCTGGCTTGGGCTGTGCACGGCAGCTCGACAGCCTATTCAAACAATATGCTAACCGGTTCTCCGAGCTGGGAAGAGACGGTCCCCCGGATGTGGTTGTGCTCGAGGGACGGAGCCGAATTGGAGGCCGAGTCTACTCACGGCCTTTTCAGCAGCAGCAGCGGGGTCAGGGCAAGGGAGAGGAAGGGCGGAGCGAAGCTGCCAGCCGCCTTCCTGTATTTCGCTGCACGGCTGAGATGGGCGGCATGATCATCACAGGGTTTGACCGTGGAAATCCGATGAACGTCCTGGTTCGGGGCCAGTTGGGCTTGCCGTACCACGCACTTTGGTCAGAGACAACAATCTACGACACAGACGGCAAACCTGTCGATGGCCGGCGTGACGAGTTGGTCGAAAACCTGTTCAACGAGTGTCTCGACCGCGTCAGCGAGTACAAGTTCAAGGCTCCGGCGCAACCGTCCGTTGAAGGCGATCGCGGCCTAATGGATGAAGGACGCGACAGCTTCGGCCCGACGGAAGGACACCGGATGCTCGCCCAGGTGGAGGGTGCGCAGCCGACAGCAGATGCAGCACACGCCGTCCAACAAGCAGTGGCGCAAGCAGCGGCTCAGCTGGATATTTCAGCGACGGCCCAGCCGGCTGGTGGCACGCCTGGAACGTCGGGAGCATTGCCGGCCGCCCATAAAGTGCGGAAGATGGGCTGGGATCTGAAGGCTGGCGTGGACGAGTCGAGAGACCTCGATCTGGACGCAGCTGCGAAGGCCGCCGGCGCTACGCTGGGCTTCGTCGTTGACGAGGCCATCAAACAATATCAAGAAATGGTAGACATCAACGCGCAAGACTTTCGGCTGCTCAACTGGCACATTGCCAATTTGGAATACAGCAACGCAATCAACCATGCCCATCTCAGCCTCCAGGGGTGGGACATTGATGCTGGCAACGAGTGGGACGGCAAGCACAGCATGGTGATCGGCGGCTACCAATGCGTGCCGCGTGGGCTGTTGCTCTGTCCCACACCTCTCGATCTGCAGAGAAACCGGATTGTGACGAAGATTTCCTATAGCCTAGAGACAGGTAGCAGTAGTGCCACCGGCGACGATGGCGCCGACGGCAGAGCGCCCGTAACGATCGAGTGCCGAGACGGGCACAGCTTCGAAGCGGACTATGTCGTGAACACGATCCCGCTTGGGGTCCTCAAGCACGGCGACGTGGAATTTGAGCCGCCGCTGCCAGGGTGGAAGACTGATGCTATTCGGCGACTGGGCTACGGGGTGCTGAACAAAGTTATCCTGACGTTCCGACAGGTGTTTTGGGATCCAAAGCACGACATATTCGGCGTGCTGCGCGAGCCGAGCAACCGGCTCAGCCTCAACCAACAGGACTACTCACGACGACGCGGGAGCATGTTTCAGTGGTTCAACGTGACCATCCCGTCGGGCCTGCCCTGCCTGCTGGCGCTCATGGCGGGCGACGCAGCCTACGACACGGAGGCATCGTCCAACGACGAGCTCGTGGCAGAGGCGACGGCGGTGCTGCGCAGCGTCTTTGGCGCCGACAACGTGCCCGCTCCGGTCGAGGCGGTCGTGACGCGCTGGGCCAGCGACCCGTTTGCGCGCGGGAGCTACTCGTCAGCTGGGCCAGAGATGCGCATCGACGACTACGACGTCATGGCCCGACCAGTCGGCCGGCGTCTGCTCTTTGCCGGCGAGCACACTACGGGCGCGCACCCAGCCACGGTGCACGGGGCCTATCTGTCGGGCTTGCGGGCGGCATCGGAGCTGATCGAGGAGCTGCTGGGCCCCATCGACGTGCCGACACCGCTGGTGATGCCCCGGGAGATGGCGGCGTCGCTCAAGCGGAAGGCAGCGCGAGATGAGGAGGAGAGCACCGGGGGAGGGGCCACGGGCGACGAGAGCGGCAGCGGCAGCACAGTCGGCAAGGGCGGCGGCGGCGGCGGCGGCGGTGGCCAGGGAAGCAGCCACAGGACGGTCAAGGCAAGCCGGCGGCGGCGGCTGGAGGAACGTGAGCAGAGGATTCAGCAGTACGTGCAGGCGCAGATCGGTGAGCGGCCGCTGCAGCCGGCGCGCGTGGTGGACACGTCGTACTTGCTGTTCAGCAAGGCGAACTACGAGAGGGCGCGGAAGAAGTGCGAGGAGGCCATGATGAGCCGGCGCAAGGGCGGTGGCAGCGGTGCAAGCGCGCGGGCGCTGCCCAACGACGTGCGCGTGCTGACGTCCAAGATGTGGCGCAGCGCGAGCGCCGAGGAGCGGCGGCCGTATGCCGAGCGGGCGGCAGCCGAGAAGCAGGCCTACCTGGCAGCGCTGGAACAGCACAGACGGAAGGCAGGCGAGTGGGACCGACAGGCGGCCATGCTGCGGACGGTCTACGCAAAGGAGATGTCGGACACGGCGGACGCGACGGCCTCGACGGCCACGACGGCCACGGCAGCCACGGCGGCTACCAACAGCAGTATAGAGGAGGCCAGCAGGTCGCCTTCGATTGCGGCAATGCCGGACAAGCCAGGCGCCCTCTCGGCACGACGACGGCTGCGGCCGCTGCCAAGCCATGTTGCGGATGCGGACAACAGCGACGTGGATATGACGGGATAATGGTCGGTGGTTGAACCGGCGCGCGCGGTCTTGGGTTTCTCCTGTTTTTGTTGGCATCCGAGGTCTACTGGCTTCGACAATGGCCTCTGCTAGCGATGTTTTCACGTCCTTTGTTCTCCTGTATCAACTATATCGACTGTATCGACTGTATCGACTGTATCGACTGTGGTTGGGCTTCAGTTCAGAAAAGAGGCGAGAGAGGGGACCGGATGTATAAAAACGCATGCTGGCTGTGGTGTGTCCATGTTCGGTTCACATACACAATAATACCCGTGTCCTGGTACTGTGGCGACAGGAGCCCTACGAATAGAGCCGTGGAAACGTACAGGAACTTGCTTTCTCTTTCGGACTATACACGTGATTACGCCCAGAACGGCCGTTGGAGCGGGGGGAACGCAGTGTCGAATTGCTATTTTCGCATCTTCGCACCTTCGATCCTCCTCTCGACGGGACAAAAGGAGGCAAGCAAACAAACATCTAGACAGGTGGAAGAAGGGCCTCTTCTTTCGATGGATGGACAGACCGGCAACATGGAAATCTACATCTCCATTAAGGCCAACTCTGTCCTCCCTTCCTCCTTATTTTTTCGAGCGTTTGGTTTTACATGTCCTCCGAGGCCATGGCACCCGTGATGATCTCCACCAGCTCGCCCGTGATCACGGCCTGGCGTGTGCGGTTGAACAGGATCTGGTTCTTGTTGATCATCTCGCCGGCGTTCTTGGAGGCGTTCTGTGCAGCGGTTAGCGGTGCCCACGCGAGAATGGCAGCGGCGAGCGCTCGGACACTCACATCCATGGCGTTGCGGCGGGCAGACTGCTCGCAGGCGTGACCCTCGGCAAGAGCCCAGAAGAGGGAGTTGGCCAGGGCGTACTCCTGGAGGTTGGGCAGCAGGGAGTCGTCGACCTCGAAGACGGAGAAGTTGGCTGGGACTGTCAGCGCAAGGGTCCTGGGAATCAAGGACGACAAGGGACGGGACACGACATACGCGACGCCGTGATGGCCTCCTCGGAAAAGGCCTCCAGGATGGCCGGCTCGAAGCTCGAAGCGTTGATAAACTTGTTGTACAGGATCTTGATGTCGGCGTACTCGCCCGGCAGCTGCACGATCTGGTCCGCAATGGCCTGGGCCTCTGCAAACGACGGAATGTCCTTGCCGACGCCCGCAAACGACAGCACCACGTCCTTGCTGTTCGTCCGCTGCAGCTGCGCCTTGCTCTTCTCGCCCAGCAGCACCAGGTCGTACGACGTATGCGGCGCCGCGCCCGCCAGCGCCTTCTCGGCGAACAGCTTGCGCACCGTGCGCGACAGGCCCGAGTGGATACCGCCGCAGAGACCCTTGTCCGAGCTGCACACAATCAGCAGCGTCTTCTTCGGCGCCGCCTCGGACGCCTCGCCGGCCTCCAGCGCCTTCGTCTCGGCCGACTCGAACACCTCGCCCGACGTCTCGCCGTACTTGCGGCTCTCGAACATGGCGCGCTGTGCCCGCGTCAGCTTTGTCGACGCCACGATCTTCATCGTCTTCGTGATCTTCTCAATGTTGCGGATCGACTTGAGACGGCCCTCGATCTCACGAAGCGTCGCATACGTCGCCATCGGGGTAGCCGTAGCCGACCTGTTCCTCACGTCGTCAGTCGTTAGCAGCTTTCCATTGCTTCCACTGCTTCACCACCTCCGTTCTCTCCTCCATTCTCCTCTGCTCTTATTTCTCCGTCCTTCGGCCATCGCGGACTAGATGCACTCCGCAATTCTCTGGCCCTCTCCCTCCCTCTTTCAATTGCTCGATCACACATGTTCGCGCGGCCCCTCCTCTGCCCCCATTCCCGTAACCTATCCCCGGGCAGCCTTCCCCCCCTCCCCCCCCCCCACGCCCGAGCGCCGCCACCAGCGGGGCCGTGGCTGGCTCAATTGTCGCCTGCGCGGGGTGGGTTGCTCGCC
>JANSMH010000325.1:0-26424 GCA_029299595.1 Grosmannia serpens
CTCTCTCTTCTCTCTTTACTCTCTCTCTCCTCTCTCTCTCTCTCTCTCCCTCCTTTCCTCTTTCTCTCTCCCTCCTTTCCTCTTTCTCTCCCCCCCCCCCCCCCTACAGAATCTCATCCTCCACGTCGTCACCGCCAAAGCCAAAGGTGAAGCCACCGGCTGGCTCAGTGCACTGACGCTTCTCTGCTCCACCGCTTGTGCCGACCTGACCCTTGTCGGCGGCGCCATCGCCGCTGCTGCCGTAGGATTTCGCTCCTCTGCCCACCAGGGCCTCCCAGGTCCGCTTTCGCCGCGCATCCCGCCGCGCAATCTCCGCCTGCGCTGCCAGCAGTTCGTCGGCGTGCTCGCTGCCGTGCAGCCGCTCCACAAACAGCCCGTGCGGATCAGCCACGGCACCGCGCGCGAAGCCCGTCACCTGCTCCGGCCGGTCGCGCAGAAACAGCAGCACGTCCGCGAGGTGCGTCCGGGACACAAAGTTCTGCGTCAGCGCGATGCCCGGCTCCAGGTTCACCACCAGGTGCCACCAGCCGCTCGGCACGTGCAGGATCTCCCCCCGCCGGCACACGCCCTCGACGCAGCCCGGCTGCCGCCGCGCCGCCGCGTGGAACCCCAGCAGCCACTCGGCGATGCTCAGCGGGCTCGTCACCTCGCTCCGGTCCCGCGACACGAACACGCCCGGCACCGCCACCGCCGGCGGAAACATGATCCAGTACTTGGCCCCCTGCACCACCGCGTTCCACGCGCTCGTCCCGTTGGGGTCCTTGTGGAACGTCGACCCGCTGCGCGCTGGCCCCACGATCAGCCACCGGTGTGCCGGCCGCTCCGAGCCCAACACCTCAAACAGGTCCGGCCCAAAGCACTCGGGCTTCCAGTACGCCACGCCCTCGTCGTCCTCGTCGTCCTGGTCGCCCTGGCCGCCCTGGCCGCCCCGGCCCACCCGGATCCCCATCTTCTCGGCAAACTTGCGGTCGAACAGGTACAGCGGGCTCTCGTCCGCCGTGTTGCAGAGGTACTGGTCGTAGAGCGCGTACGGCCAGTCCACAGACTCGGCCCGGAACCGCGTCGCCCCCTGTGTCTCGCGCAGCTTGTCCAGCGACCAGTCCGCCAGCACCGGCCACTGCCGCACGCACTCGGTCAACACAAAAGGCGTGTCGCTCCACCTGTCGGCAAACTCGTCGTAGCTCAGGTCGGGGAACCGCCGAATCTCGTTGGCCTTGGGGATGTTGGACGCAAACCGCGCCGGCGACGCGTGGCTGCACACAAACGGCCGGTGCAACACGTCCGAGAACACATTTCTGCAGTCTATGTGGACCCGGCGGCACCCGGGCGCCCGCGTCTGTGCTCCGTATGCCACCAGGGACTCCCGCCAGGTCCCGCACCACTCCTGCAGCTGCCCTCCATCAGCTCTGACCGCATGTTAGTGCATAGTCGGTTACCCATCAGGGGGGGGGGGGGGGCAAGGGTGCAGATTCACCCTAGAGCCAGGCTCTTCCAGAGCTCATCGTAGTCGCAGAAGGCATAGAGGAACTTGCATGTGTATCCCAGGGCCGCCAGTGACGACGCATCCAGCCATTCCACCACCTGCATCACCACTTCGTCCGGAAGTGTCCGAAAGGTCCCGGAGGCAGCCTTGGCGTCCGGCCCGCCGGCAAGATACCGGTTTCCCAGAGGCCTGACTCCGAGAGGGTGGTGAGGGACCGGGGCGTCGACGCTGGAGGTGGTGCTGGGGCTGTCTGCTGCCGTGGTCGCAGGTGGCGCCACCGCATCGATCACGAGGATATCATGAGGGCCATTGCCGGTGGGAGGCAATGGCAAAAGTGCCTGGGGCGTCATTCCGTCTGTGAGAGGCATGACAGACTTCGTCCAGGCGCTAGCCCTCACACCCCGAGTGAATCAGTGCACAATTGGGCGGACAACCACAGATCACACCCGTCTTACTCGCGTGGTCGAAGTCATCCTACTCGTACAGAAATTATTTGCTATCGATTCGCGATAAGCCGTATCGCCGCCAATCGGAGTCACGTGATGTTATGTTGCATCGCAGCAGATCATCAGATATCTTTTTCGTCGCCACCTGCTTTACTCATACGGAGTACTCCGTACTTGTTAGCATACTATGGTTATCAGCCAAATTTCCGAGCCGCTGATGATTCATTGACATGGCTGTTCTGTGATGCGCCTAGAATTATGGGCTGAGGAAGAGAGGTCGCAAAAACTGCAAGGCACCCCGCAGGCTGTTATTCCTCACCCTGGCCGTCTCCTGTTTGATATACATCTTGTGGAGATTCCGGCAAGTCCCCACGTGCAGGAACGCAACGTCGACAAGCCCTTTGCATTCCACGCCACACCGTACTCTTGTGCATCATGTGTGAACGAGTAATGCAGAGTTACGTGCAATACATGTACGAGTAACGCAGAGTTGTTGGTTTTGCCCCTCCACACGAATTTTTCTAACTCGAAAATCTGCCCCACCAAAAGCAGACCCTTCCAGGCTAGTGCACCGTGCAAGAGGGCTGTGATTGTATGCGATAGCCACAGAGTCTATCCCTAAAGGTCACTTCTACACGTCGAGATACCCCTCGCTCGGACTGGTGGGACCCTCCTAGCCCAATAGTTTTCTACGGCTTGCAATTTATATTTTTTTTTTTACGGCCATCCCACTCCCCTTATAATAAGTAGAAACTTTTTTTCCCGCTCACAAAAAAAAAAATCCTACTTTTGAAAACAAACCAAATCACAACCAAAAACCTCAACCACGATCAGAACACTTATACCGGAAGGAAAATCCCCCTTCTAGATTTGATATCTTCTCGTTCTTTTATAACGAGAGACGCAATCTAGATTTTTTTCTTCCACGCTTCATTTCTACGTTCTTATTTTCCGCTTGCCGGCTGGGATCCGCAGGACTTCATCTGTGGAACTCATATCATATTTGCTCGCCAGCAACCTCCACTTCACCTTCTCTCTTCTAGATCACAAGCTGAGCTTGCGATCTAGATCTGTTTGCGAAACCTAACCGCAATTATGGCTGAAAAAGGACTCGAGGACGTCCCTGAGGGTGAGTTTGCAAGTCATACATTCGAGGCCCAAGGGATTCCCGACTTTGCCCCTCCCCCGCTCTCTTGCTGTCCCATACCCTCTACCTCCTGAATATGCTTCTCTTTTTGTCTCTGTCGTTGCCTCTCCATCGGAAAGGCTGGTGGCGCAAGATTTTTCTCTGCGCTGTCCGGAACGTCAGCAGATTCTAAGATAAGAATTTAGGAGGGGGAGGGGGAAGAGGATGAGGCACTCCAACGACATGGCTCACATGACAAAGTGCAAATGGCTGACCACCGTTGCCGATACAGGACAGATCGAGTCTAACTACGATGAGACCGTCGACTCGTTCGATGACATGAACCTGAAGCCCGACCTTCTGCGAGGTTTGTCGCCACCCCTTCTCGCCACCCCGCCGCTCTCTGCCTGTTTCCTCTGGCTCTAACATTTCACAGGCATCTACGCCTACGGTTTCGAGCGCCCGTCTGCTATCCAGCAGCGCGCCATCATCCCGGTCATCAAGAACCACGACGTGATTGCCCAGGCCCAGTCTGGTACCGGCAAGACGGCCACCTTCTCCATCTCCGTCCTGCAGAAGATCGACACCAACGTCAAGCAGTGCCAGGCCCTCATCCTCGCCCCCACCCGTGAGCTGGCCCAGCAGATCCAGAAGGTCGTTGTCGCCATCGGCGACTTCATGAACATTGAGTGCCACGCCTGCATTGGTGGCACCAGCGTTCGTGAGGACATGAAGGCCCTCCAGGACGGCCCCCAGGTCGTTGTCGGTACCCCTGGCCGTGTCCAGGACATGATCCAGCGTCGCTTCCTGAAGACCGACGCCATGAAGATGTTCGTCCTCGACGAGGCCGACGAGATGCTTTCGGTAAGCCGCCTTTTCCTCTTTTTGCATACAGTTCGCGCTTTGCAAAGAGATTCTGACTTTTTCTTTTCTTTTCTTTAGCGCGGTTTCACCGAGCAAATCTACGACATCTTCCAGCTCCTTCCCCAGTCCACCCAGGTCGTCCTTCTGTCTGCCACCATGCCCCAGGACGTGCTTGAGGTCACGACCAAGTTCATGCGTGACCCCGTCCGCATTCTCGTCAAGAAGGACGAGCTTACCCTGGAGGGTATCAAGCAGTTTTACATTGCCGTCGAGAAGGAGGAGTGGAAGCTCGACACCCTCTCTGACCTGTACGAGACCGTCACCATCACCCAGGCTGTCATCTTCTGCAACACCCGCCGGAAGGTCGACTGGCTCACCGACAAGCTCACCGCCCGCGACTTCACCGTCTCGGCCATGCACGGTGACATGGACCAGGCTCAGCGTGACCTGATTATGAAGGAGTTCCGGTCCGGCTCTTCGCGTGTCCTGATCGCCACCGACCTTCTGGCCCGTGGTATCGACGTCCAGCAGGTGTCCCTGGTCATCAACTACGACCTGCCGGCCAACCGCGAGAACTACATTCACCGTATCGGTCGTGGTGGTCGTTTCGGTCGTAAGGGTGTTGCCATCAACTTCGTCACTGCTGACGACGTCCGCATGATGCGCGAGATTGAGCAGTTCTACAGCACGCAGATCGAGGAGATGCCGATGAACGTGGCCGACCTCATCTAAACACCACAACCAATTTTCCGCTAATTCACCATACCTCGCCGACCGCTTTTGCCTCCTACCTGTCTTCTCTGTGTCTTATTCTCTCTCTTCCTCTTTCTTCTGACTTTTTTTCCTGCTGTCCTTTCGGAGTCTTGGGTCGTCTTCGGGTTATTGGAGATAGAAGAAAAAAAGAACAGAGGCGATGAAGGAAAGGTAAACAACGAGAGCAGCCTTGCTCGGCCGAGTCGCCAGAGGCAATAAAAATTCTTTCCTTGCTGTATCTTGTCACCCTCCGTTTGTTCCTCTTAGTTTCTGCTCCTGGTGTGCAGGGGGCACAGCTTCTTTGGTATCTTACAACTTGATATCACTGTTCCGCTCTCTCCTTTCTCATTTCGTTATTTCCACCAAAGAGCAACAACAAAAGCAGCTGTGCATTTTTTTGAGGGTCTCTTCGATTTTTTTTTTTTCACGTTTTATGTCCCTGTTCCTCTGTTCTGCTAGGGTGGTGGGAACAGAGACGACCTGCATGCTCCGTTACAAAAGAATTCCTGCGTTGTCCTGAAGTTATATTTGTTTTCTTCTTTTATCCTGAATTCTCTCTCCGTTGTCTTTTTGTCGACTCTTTACAGAAGTTGAGAATCACATGTACTTATCCCTATAGGGAGATAGTTCAAAATGTAAAAGATTAAAATGAGAGCTTGAGATGAGCAACAGCAGTTCGTGAACATCTATTCAAGAGCGCGAGTTGGATATTTGTACCTCAAACAACTAGGATTGTCGGTTTGGCGTTATAATGGCTCGCTGAACTACGCAACCCCGCTACCTGATTGGCACACAGCGGCCAGCACCGGTGCGGATTAACATTATAGCACAAAATGCCTCAGGCACCAACCATCCCACATTTCGGTGGAGGGCCACGCTTGCTTTTGGGAAAGCCAAGCTGGAATTAGGAGACAATAAAGGTGGCCTTGACTGACCGTTTTGGCGTCCGACTTTCGACAACAATCCACACCACACCGCCTGCTCCAGGCACGTTTCCTTTTTCCCGCGGAGCTTCGGCGACATTCAAGGGCTCTTCTGGCAGACCCCAATTGACGAGCCTCCCTACTGCTTCTTTTCTTTTCCCACGCCTTTTCTGAGCGCGCCGCCAAGATGCAGGCCTCATCGCAAATGTTGACAAAGGTACGAATACCCATCCGCGAACCCAGAAGGGGGCCAGGACATTGGCCAATCTCCGGCAGAGAGAGATGCGCAGCTGGGGGGCCCATCCTTACTGCAGCTGGATTGCTAACTGAGCTGTAGTTCGAGTCCAAGTCATCTCGTGCAAAGGGACTCGCTTTCCACCCAAAGAGGTAGCGAACACCTCCCCCCCCCTTTCGCTTTGGAGAGGGGCAACATCTGTAGGAAGCCTGGCTAACTCTCTCAAGACCATGGATCCTCGTCTCTCTCCACTCCTCGACCATCCAGCTGTGGGACTACCGCATGGGAACATTGATTGACCGCTTCGAAGAGCACGATGGTCCCGTTCGAGCCGTCGCCTTCCACAAGACTCAGCCTCTGTTCGTGTCGGGTGGCGATGATTACAAGATCAAGGTCTGGTCGTACCAGACGAGACGGTGCCTGTTCACCCTGAATGGCCATCTCGACTATGTCCGCACAGTCTTCTTCCACGACGAGCTTCCATGGATCGTCTCCTGCTCGGACGACCAGACCATCAGGATATGGAACTGGCAGAACAGATCCCTCAGTACGTTCGGGCACTGCACATGTGTGTTGCGCAAGCTTTGCTAATGGTACTTTGCCGTCAGTTTGCACAATGACGGGCCACAACCACTACGTCATGTGTGCGCAGTTCCACCCAAAGGACGACCTCATCGTGTCCGCATCACTCGACCAGTCGGTGCGCGTGTGGGACATTTCGGGCTTACGCAAGAAGCACTCGGCGCCGACATCAATGTCCTTTGAGGACCAGATGGCCCGATCCAACCAGAACCAGGCCGACATGTTTGGCAACACCGATGCGGTGGTGAAGTTTGTCCTCGAGGGCCACGACCGCGGCGTCAACTGGGTTGCCTTCCACCCCACGATGCCGCTGATCGTGTCTGCCGGCGACGACCGCCTTGTCAAGCTCTGGCGGATGAGCGATACCAAGGCATGGGAGGTCGACACTTGCCGAGGCCACTTCCAGAACGCCTTGGGCTGTCTGTTCCACCCGCACCAGGACCTCATCCTGTCGGCCGGCGAGGACAAGACGATTCGCGTGTGGGACCTTAACAAGAGAACACCCGTGCAGACATTCAAACGAGAAAACGACCGATTCTGGGTGCTTGCCGCACATCCGGAGATCAACCTGTTTGCCGCCGGTCACGACAACGGCGTTATGGTCTTCAAGCTCGAACGGGAACGTCCCGCCTCGGCCGTGTACCAGAACACGCTCTTCTACGTCAACAAGGAGAAGCAGGTGCGGTCTTACGACTTCCAGAAGAACATTGAGTCTCCGACGCTCCTGTCCTTGAAGAAGGTCGGCCCGGCCTGGGTCCCGCCTCGCACCCTCTCCTACAACCCGGCCGAGCGGTCAGTTCTCGTGACGACGGCGACCGATGGCGGCTCGTACGACCTCATCAGCCTTCCCAAGGATGGTTCCGGCGCAGTCGACCCGACCGACCTGAAGCGCGGCCAGGGCAACTCTGCCATCTTCGTGGCGCGCAACCGCTTTGCGGTTCTGAACACGGCCACCCAGACCATCGACATCAAGGACCTATCCAACAATGTCACCCGCTCCTTCAAGCCACCCACCGGCACGACCGACATTTATTTTGGCGGCCCGGGTAACCTTCTCGTCATTACGCCCACGGCCATTCATCTCTACGATATCCAGCAGAAGAAGAGCATCGCCAGCCTGAACGTCAACGGCGTCAAGTACATCGCCTGGTCGAATGACGGGCTCTACGCGGCGCTCCTCAGCAAGCACAATGTCACCATAGTCACCAAGACACTGGAGCAAGTCAGCACGCTGCACGAGACTATTCGGATCAAGAGCGCGACGTGGGACGATGCTGGCATCCTTCTCTACTCCACCCTCAACCACATCAAATATACGCTCCTCAACGGGGACAACGGCATCGTGCGTACGCTCGACCAGACGGTCTACCTCGTCCGTGTCAAGGGCCGCAATGTGTACTGCCTGGACCGGTCGGCGAAGCCGAAGATTCTGCAGATTGACCCGACGGAGTATCGGTTCAAGACGGCACTAGTAAAGCGGAACTACGAGGAGATGTTGAATATCATCCAGACGTCGTCGCTTGTTGGCCAGTCTATTATATCTTATCTGCAAAAGAAGGGCTACCCGGAGATTGCGCTGCAGTTTGTGCAGGACCCAACGACGCGGTTCGAGCTCGCTATCGAGTGCGGCAACCTTGATGTCGCGGTTGAGATGGCCAAGCAGCTGGACAAGCCAAAGCTGTGGACCAGGCTGAGCGCAGAGGCGCTGGCGCACGGCAGCCACCTGGTTGTCGAGATGTGCTACCAGAAGCTGAAGCAGTTCGACAAGCTGTCGTTCCTCTACCTGGCAACAGGCGACCACGCGAAGCTGAGCCGCATGGCCAAGATTGCCGAGCACCGTGGAGACTTTACGGCCCGGTTTCAGAACGCCTTGTACCTCAACGATGTGGAGGACCGGATACAAATGTTCAAGGAGATTGATCTCTGTTCGTCTGCTCTCTGTTCCGCCTTCAGGCGCGACGCCGCCCCTGTCCTCTGACCATGCATTGCTAATACGAGGCTCTTGTTGTAGACTCCCTCGCGTTCATGACCGCAAAAGCAAACGACCAAAACGAAGAAGCCCAGTCGGTTCTGGAGGCTACCGGCCTGACGGAGGAAGAGCTGAAGCTGCCTACAAAGCTGGGCCAGCCGCTAACGCCACCAAAGCCAGTCGTTCCGACATACAAGGCCAACTGGCCAACCAAGGGCACGTCGGTGTCGTTCTTTGAGAAGGCGCTCTTGGGCCAGGTAGAGGGCCTCTCCCTCGAAGACAGCCCGGCAGCAGCGGCAAACGGCGTGGACGGCTTCGGTGGCGAGGAGGCAGAGGAGGCGAAGAAGGGCGGTCTTGGCGACGTGGAGGAGGAGGAGGACACGTCCGGCTGGGACATGGGCGACGACATTGTTGCAGAGGCGGACAGCGACTTTGTCAACGTGGACAGTGTCGATGCCGGCGGTGCCAGCCTTAGCGAGGCGGAGCTGTGGGCACGCCATTCGCCGCTGGCGGTGGACCATGTGGCTGGCGGCTCGTTTGAGACAGCGATGCAGCTTCTGAACCGGCAGATCGGCGCGGTGCACTTTGCGCCGCTGAAGCCTCGCTTCCTGGAGGTGTACGGGGCGACCAAGACGTATCTGCCGGCATCGGCCGGACTGCCGCCGCTGATCAACTACGTGCGGCGGAATTCGGAGGAGACGGACGTGCGCAAGGTTCTGCCGATCATCCCGCGCGACCTGGAGTTCCTGGTGGAGAACGACCTGCAGCGTGGCTACGATGCCATGAAGGGCAACAAGCTGGAGGACGGCATCCAGGTGTTCAAGGGGATCCTGCACGCGGTGCTGCTGAACGCAGCGTCGAGCGCGTCGGAGGCGACGGAGGCGAAGAAGCTGGTGACGTCGGCGAGCGAGTACGCGCTGGCGATGTCGATCGAGCTCAGCCGGCGGCACCTGGGCGCGGCGGACGTGGTGGCCAAGGATGCGAAGCTGCTGAAGCGCAGCCTGGAGCTGTCGGCGTACTTTACGATTCCCAAGATCGAGGTGCCGCATCGACAGCTGGCGCTGCTGAACGCGATGAATCTGGCGACGCGGAACAAGAACTACAACTGCGCGCTGAGCTTTGCCAACCGGATACTGGCAAACGGCGGTGCCGGTCGTATTCTGGATACGGTGCGTGTTTTGGATGGTTCTCTCGGTGTCCCCCTTTGCCCTCTGCTAACCCCCTCTACAGGCCAAGAAGACCAAGGCGCAGTGCGAGCGCAACCCCAGCGACGCGGTGGAGATCGAGTTTGACCAGTTTGCCGAGTTCGACGTGTGTGCAGCCAGCTACACGCCGATCTACAGCGGGGCCGCGTTCGAGGAGTGTGCCTTTGACGGCTCCAAGTACCACGCCAAGTACAAGGGAAGTGTGTGCCGGGTGTGCGAGGTGTGCGAGATCGGCAAGCACGGCAGCGGACTGAAGCTGTACGCCTAAAGTTGTTTGATAGTCGGGGGGAGAGCGGACGGATGGAGCACGGAAGAACGGGGATCGGAGATGTTCACCATCAGGCGGCAGGGCAAGTTTCTAGTTTTGTTATGTCTGTTATCTGAATGTTTTCTTTTTGGCTGGAAAATCCGACCAGCTCTTCCTATGCTCCTCTGGCTGTGGGCAGCCCTGCCGTTCTCGCGTCCTGTCTCGTCCTGTCTCGTCCTGTCTCGTCCTCTCTCCACGTCTGTCTGTGTCCTCGTTTCCTGAAAGGTTCTTTTGGTTTGCTGATCACCGAGGCGGTTGGAAGGCGGAACTGGGAGGGTAGCTGTGAAACGGCACACGAGAAAAGTACCATGTTGGAGAAAAAGGCAGTTTGGCCAGTGGCTGGAAGCAGTAGGCAACACGAGAGGCGCTCCAATGGAACAGTTGCACATGAGAGTACAGTTCAGGCTGTAAGTCCGTGCGGATGTCGATGACTAAGTTCGCTCTAGTAATTGGCTAGCTATAATGATACAGATGTGGCCTGGCCTACGCCGAAAGCCGTCTGCTCAGACGATGGTCTCCAGCTGGCGCGCATAGCCCAGGACGTTCTCAATGACCATCTGGCTGACCTCCTTCTCGACGGGCACGTGGGCGGAGCCGTCGTCGGAGCCGTCGTCGGCAGAGGCGGCGGCGCTGGCGGCGGCTGCGGCGGCGACGGCGGGGAAGTAGATGTGGCCGTCGCGGACGGTCCAGCCGCGCTGCTGGGCGTACTGGATGACGGCGCCTTCGGAGTCGAGGAAGAGCAGCGACTTGGTGGAGCTGAGGGGGAGCGACGGATAGGCGCGTTCGCTGCTGGAGGCGATTTCGGAGCGGATTTGGGAAGTGAGGATCTGGAGGAGGGGGGGAGTAGAGAGAGAGAGGGTGAGCGAGAGAAGGAGAGAGAGGGGGGGAGAAATAAAGGTAACGAGACAGAAGACACACCTCGGAAAAGACGCCGTACTCCTCGCACGGCACCTCGCCCTGCTTCATGGCCTTCCAGACGCGGTCATAGCTGCCCTCCATGAGCCAGCGCTCGAAGCGGATGGGGTAGCCGAGGTAGCGGTCGTCCTCGATGACGCCGGCGCCGGCGCCCTCGCGCGTGCTGATGGCCTCGAGCTCCGAGTGGAACTCGCCGTAGAGGCCCTGGGTCAGCAGCAGCAGCAGGTACAGGCCGGTGACCTTGTTGCGCTCGGCCAGGTTCGGCGCCAGCACCGCCGCCGGCAGCGCGTAGAACGGCCCCAGCTGCTGCACGTAGCGCGTAAACGCGTCCGCCTCGTGTGCCCGGATGCTGCACAGCGCCCCCTGCTCAAACGTCTCGCGCGCCAGCCCCAGCACCGACGGCGCCAGGCTGCCGTCCACCGCCGGCGTCAGCGCCCCCAGCTGCAGCAGCGCCAGCTTCGCCTTGGACAGCAGCCGCGTCTGGTCCGCGTAGCTGCGCGCCGTCTTGAGCTGCGCCAGGATCTGGGTCAGCTGCCGCTCCGCCATGGTGCCGGCGATGGTGATGAGGAAGGGGGGGGGGGGGGATGGGAGATGGCGATGGTGATGATGGCGATGGGAGGATGGCGAGGACGGCAAAGATAAAGGTGCAGTCGTCTGGAGCGCCCGGTGCAGAGGTCGTGTTCACGCGTGTCTGGGAAGGGCGGCCGGATGTGTGTCGTCGAGTCCGTCGTGGTCTACCTTGGCAATGCTTGGATTTGGTGCCGTAATCAGGCTGCATGAGGCTGACGAAAGAAGCCAACAGGCTCGAATGCGTTAGTCATCAAGATCACGTGACAGACGCCAACCTTATCGGCTCCAAGCCATCGGAACCCCAACGATGATCAACAACTCCCGGTAGGATCAAGCTCTACGGAGAACGCAGATGGCGGATGCTCCACCGTATGAGATGAGCTTCAATTTGGGCGCAATAGTGGTACTACCCTGCCGGCCTCTGATGGCTACGTAAATGAACTGGCCGGAGTGGACTGGTCTCACTCGGCAAAAGACAAAACATCCCAACAGCTAGGATGCGCCAAGAGCCGCTTACCAGTTTGAGAGAGCTGTACTGGCTGCTCAACAAGCCTATGTATAGACGTCTGCAGACTTCCGATGACGATCAGCCGTCCTGGGCCGAAGAAAGATTGGATCTGGTGAGGTGATCTATCCCAGCCCCTGTAGTTCAGCCCCTATTCGATGTTCGCTGCCCTAAATAGCATGAAATTGTGGCTGAGCACGTAACCGTTTTATGAGTCTGTCCCCAACAGGCAGTTACGACTCGCTCAAGCTTGTTCCTGGCAAGCTATGTCAGAGGATCATCGCCCCGTACTAAGGCGTAGCTCTGCAGCCGGACAGGCGCTCTTGCCATGTATAAGCCATAAGCCAGGGAAACCGTCCCGTCCTGCGCCTCGACCTAACATAGCCCTAGGACGCTCCTTCCGCGCTGCGTTTCTCGTCTACGAGTGTATTAAATATTTCGCTCCCCGCTCCCGTCTCTTCTCTCTCTGTCCACGTGTCGTAAGCTTTTCATCCTTCATCCTGCCGCCCAGCTTCGTCTCTCCTGCGGCACAACGAGTCCCGCCAAGGCCCCGGCGTCACCAGAGCCATGCGCGCACAATAATAATCTGGCCACTGCTACGCTTTCCGCTTTGATCAGTGCCCACGCAGACGCAGACCTTGGAGTGGTAGTGCTAGCAATCTAGCACAGCATCGGCCGAGCCCATGTCGAACCCACAGAACATCCGTCGGTCGCTCGGTGCCGACGTCAGAGGTAAGCCCATCTGCAGGCGAGCAGGACAGCAGGACAGCAGGACAGCAGGACAGCAGGACGGTGAGGAGAGGCTCAGGACGAACAGAACACAAAGGCAGCCGAGTGGCAACGAGCCGTTCCAAACAGGACCCAGTAACGGCCTGACGAGAAGCAAACGAGAAGCAAACGAGAAGCAAAAGAGAACCACAACTCAGGCCGCATTAATCAACCCCCATGACGATCTCCTATAGACTGTGGATACATGGTATCCAGCAGGAAGGATACCGCCGCAGAGCAGTACGGGCAGCACTCTGAGCTCCTATTCGGCTGGGCCTCTGACCTGCGGCTTTGCCACTCCCTCCTTGGACCTCCATCCTGCGCTCTCCCTTTGTTCTGCTCTACGCCGCCTGCCTCTCTGCTCCTCGCCTCTTCTTGCTCAGGCCTTCCTGCACCGCTCACGCCAAGCCTCCTCCACCCCCCTGAATACCCGCCGCAGATCGGAGAGGGCGGAAAGCACCAGACACAAAATCCAACTGAATCCTCCCTTTTCATGCAGATAAGCCGCCGCCACTGCGAACCGACTCTCTCGAAATGCCTCAGTTTGAGGCCACTTTTGTACCAGGAGGCCACGACGACTACTACCTGCCCGAGGTCATTGCCCCGTCTCCTCAGAGGTACGCTGTGTCTTTCCCTCGCCAACATCCCTTTGTCCTGCAGCTTGCTCCTCTTCCGTCTCCCACCCACCACCCACTTCCCTCTCCTCACTCCCGTTTGTACTCCTCGGTTTGCGCTGCCCCTCCCCCGCCATCAAAAACGCGCCAGCGGCTTTGCCCGGGTGTAGCTTAGGCGCCAAAAAAAGAAACAACAAATAAAAATAAAACAAAAACAAAAACACCACGCAAAAAAAAAAGCGCCAATAGCAGCTGACAGGTAGTGCTTATGGGGTTCTAGGGTAATGCCTGAGGTCCCCCAAAATATGCAGGACGGCCTACAGCGCATGGAACTTGAGGCCCGACCAGCATCCGGAGCTGCGGCCACCAACGTCCGAACAGCATACAACCCCAACGCCTTGCGCCAAGCGCCACAACCGCCCGGCCTCAACAACAGGAACAACGCGTCTTCCGATACTGCCGTCGCCGCCGGTGCCGCGTCGGCCAGTGACTTCAAGCCCTTCTCCCAGGACCACGGAGACATGCCGGCCTTCGACACCCCCTCCTTCTCGCCCTTTCCGCGCGTGCAAGGCGACAACGTGCCCCCGAGCGACGAGGAAAAGGAGGAGATCCTCTACAATGCCCGCCAGCATGTGCTCAACTCCAACAACGTGTCCATGCAGCTGGTCTGGGCCCGCGACTCGCTCTCCTGGGTCGAGATCGCCGCCGAGGCCCATGTGCGGGAGAGCAAAGGGCAGGCCGTGCGGCCCGCAACGCCCCGGACCGAGCACGAGCTGCGCGTCGATGCCATCAGCATCGTCGAATACCTGTCCTCGCAGGGCCATCCCGAGGCCCTCTTCATGCGCTCCAAGTGGGTCGAGTTTGGCCGCTTCGGCTTCCGCCCGGACAAGAAGGAGGCGTACCTGGGCTACAAGAAGGCCGCCGAGCAGGGCTGGGGCCGTGCCGAGTACCGCATGGGCATGCTCTTCGAGGGCTCCAACGACATGGAGAAGGCGCTGCTGCACTACAACCAGGGGCTGGAACTGAAGGACTCTGCAGCCTCCTATCGGATGGGCATGATGAGCCTGCTGGGCCAGCACGGCCAGCACAAGGACTACATGCTCGGCCTGGAGATGATCCAGAGCGCGGCCGACACGGCCGACGAGGACGCCCCGCAGGGGGCGTACGTGTACGGCATGATCATCTCCCGCGAGCTCCCCGACATCAACATTCCCGAAGGCATGCTGCCCCTCGACCTGAGCCTGGCGCGCCAGTACATCGAGAAGGCCGCGTACCTGGGCTTTGCCAAGGCCCAGCTGAACATGGGCCAGGCCTACGAGCTCTGCCAGCTGGGCTGCGACTTCAACCCGGCCCTGTCTCTGCACTACTACGGGCTGGCAGCACGGCAGGGCCAGCCCGAGGCTGCTCTGGGCGTCAGCCGCTGGTTCCTGTTCGGCTACGAGGGCGTCTTCCTCAAGAACGAGCAGCTCGCCTTCCGCTACGCGCAGCAGGCCGCCGATGCCAGCCTGCCGACGGGCGAGTTCGCCATGGGCTACTACTACGAGATCGGCATCCACGTGCAGAAGGACCTCAACGCGGCCCGCGACTGGTACGAGAAGGCCGCCTCCCACGGCAACTCGGATGCCATGAACCGCCTGAGCGGCCTGGACCAGGCCAAGACCCTGACCAAGAAGGACCACGAGACGACGGCGCTCACGCGCATCAAGTCGAAGCACGGCTCACGGCGGGGCAACCGGCCAGAGAGGTTCGGCAACCGCCAGAACGACCTCTCCTCCAACCTGGCCACGCTGTCGGAGGCCGACGATGGGGCTATCACCATCGGCAACACCCCGGCGTTTGCTCTCAACATCACCCAGAACAACATAGCCATGCGGCCCAAGTCTGCGGCACCCTATCCGGTCGACGAGAAGCCTGCGCCGCTCAACGTCCGGTCCAAGTCTGCGGCGCCGTATCCCGATGACGAGCCGGCGGCCCGGGCACGACCACCGCCGGCGGCGCACTACAACCCCGACATCCGGCAGAGCGCGGGCAACGCTGCCAACGACCGCAACGCCTTTGGCATCCGCCCTGTGAGTGGGGGCGGCCAGTGGCCTCTTCCCCAGGCGGCGGCGGCGGCGGGAGGCAGCCTCGCGCCCGAGCAGCGGGCTTTCTCGATGAACGCCGGTGCGAGGGCCGGCGGCGGCGACCCGCAGCGCATCCGCAACGCGTCGGCTGGCTGGGAACCACAGACGCAGGCTGGAGGGCACGGAGGCCAGAATCCTGGCCCTGGCCTTGGTGCTGCTGGTGGTCGGCCGGGCTACAGCGCCCCATACGATTCTGGATATGGCCAGCCGCAGCAGCAACAGCAACAGCCACAGAAACAGCAACAGCAACAGCAACAGCAACAGCACCAATACCAACAGCAGCAACAGGGTCCACGGCAGCAACCCGGCAATATGGCACCAGCAGGTGACCCGGGCCGAAACCGGCTGACTAAGACGAATCCCAACACGAATCCCGGCGCGAACGGAAACAACCAGCGGCTGCCACAGCAACCAGCAGGCGGCCAAGGCTATGGGCCAGGCGGTGGATATGCTGCTGGTGCCGGCCCTGGTCCTGGCCGTGGTCCGAGCCCGGTTGGTGCAGCCAACTATGGCCCACGCATCTCCAGCCGGCCGGCCGCTTCTGGACGGCCTCTGTCAGCCGGTGGACCGCAGCCGGCAGCGCCCAGCAGCGCCCCGACGTCGCGGCCAGCGACCGCAAAGCCGGCGCCGGCAAAGGCCGCTCCCAGCCAGGGACCGGCCACGTTCGAGGCCATGGGCATTCCGCAGGCCAAGAGCGACGACGACTGCGTGAGTCTTGCTGCTTCTGCTGCTCCCGTGCACGTCTGCGTACTGACAACATCTCGCCTAGGTCATCATGTAACGCTGCGTGGGCAGCAAAAACAGTGCTGCGGTGCCGTCGGCTTTGGCTGCGTTTCGTTGTTGCCGTCCGAGCTGGAGGGGAGGGGCTTTGATCTATGTGGAAGGAGAGCTTGTTTTTGACTTGCGGAGAGGGGATGTATAGTAGCACATCTACAGACATCTGAGCCGATTTCAATACCGTCTAAAGCTCTTATGGTCACGTGTCTCGTGGTATGTGGGTTGAAATTCCTGTCACGTGGCCCCTTGATCATTACAAATTCGTAGAGAATAAACAAAAACGCCCCGCTCCGAGTACAAGTCCGTTTCGGCAGCCTACTTCGTCGTCGCCTTGCCGCCGTGCGACCAGGTCCACTTGTTCAGAAAGGCCGGGTCGATGCCGTTCTCAAACGCCTCGTTGCGGGCCGAGATCTGGGCGTTGAGCAGCTCCTGGCGGGCGGCCGAGCCGCTGTTCTTGAGCTGGGGCATGCGGTCGATGGCATCCATGGCCAGGCTGAAGCGGTCGGTCTGGTTGCGGATGGCCAGCTCGAGCGGGGTGTCGATGTTGCCCTTCTCCTTGTAGCCGCGCACGTGGACGTTCTTGCTGCCGGGCCGCTTGTAGGTCAGGCGGTGGACCAGCCACGGGTAGGAGTGGAAGTTGAAGATGACGGGCTTGTCGTCGGTGAAGAGCGAGACGTACTCGGCGTCGGTCATGCCGTGCGGGTGGTCGACGTGGCTGATCAGCTTGAACAGGTCGACGACGTTGACGCAGCGGACCTTGAGGTCGGGGAAGTACTGAAGCAGCAGGTCGATGGCGGCCAGCGACTCGTGGGTGGGAATGTCGCCGCACGAGGCCATGACGACGTCGGGCTCGGCGCCGGCGTCGGTGCTGAACTGCGGCCAGATGCCGGCGCCCTTGGTGCAGTGCTCGACGGCGTCCGGCATGGACAGGTACTGCAGGTGGTCCTGCTTGTCGGCCACGATGACGTTGACGTAGTTGGTGGAGACCAGGCAGTGGTCCATGACGGACAGCAGGCAGTTGCCGTCAGGCGGCAGGTAGATGCGCACGACCTCGGGGCTCTTGTTGGCGACGACGTCGAGGAAGCCGGGGTCCTGGTGGGTGAAGCCGTTGTGGTCCTGGCGCCAGACGACGGCGGTCAGCAGGATGTTGAGCGAGGCGACGCGGACGCGCCACTCGACCTCGAGGCACTTCTCGAGCCACTTGCAGTGCTGGTTGACCATGGAGTCGATGACGTGGATGAAGGGCTCGTAGCTGTTGAGCAGGCCGTGGCGGCCGCTCAGGATGTAGCCCTCGAGCCAGCCCTCGCAGGTGTGCTCGGACAGGATCTCCATGACGCGGCCGGCCGGCGCCAGATTGCCGCCGTCGTCGTCCTCGGCAAAGTAGCCGCCCATCCAGGCCTTCTTGCCGGCCTCGTAGACGCGGGCGAGCTTGTTGGACTCGGTCTCGTCGGGGCCGAAGAGGCGGAAGTTGGTCTGGTTCTTGGCGATGACGTCGCGCAGGTAGCCGCCCAGGTTCTGCATGCTGGCGCCAAAGGACACGCCGGGCGCGTCGACCCGGATGGCGTAGTCGCGGAAGTTGGGCAGCCGGAGCGGCTTCTTGAGGATGCCGCCGTTGGCGACGGGGTTGGCGCTCATGCGGCGGCTGCCGGCGGGACAGAGGGCGGCCTTGAGCCCGGGGTCGATGTGGCCGGCCGGGCCGAAGAGGCGCTCGGGCTCGTAGCCGCGCATCCACCTCTCCAGCAGCGCGAGATGCTCGGGGTTCTCGCGCACGTCGGTGATGGGGACCTGGTGGGCGCGCCAGAAGCCGGCGAGGAAGTGCTCGTCGACCTTGCGGGGGCCGGTCCAGCCCTTGGGGGTGCGCAGGACGACCAGGGGCCAGCGCGGCCGGCGGGCGATGCCGGAGGAGCGGGCGGCCTCCTGGATGGCGCGGATCTCGACGACGCACTGCTCGAGCGTGGCGGCCATGGCCTGGTGCATGGACTCGATCTCGTCGCCCTCGACAAAGTACGGCTTGTAGCCGTAGCCGACGAAGAGGCTCTCCAGCTCCTCGTGGCTGATGCGGGCCAGCAGCGTGGGGTTGTTGATCTTGTAGCCGTTGAGGTGCAGCACGGGCAGGACGGCGCCGTCGGTGATGGGGTTGAGGAACTTGTTGCTGTGCCAGGAGGTGGCCAGCGGGCCGGTCTCGGCCTCGCCGTCGCCGACCATGGTGAGGGCGATCAGGCTCGGGTGGTCGTAGACGGCGCCGAAGGCGTGCGAGATGGAGTAGCCCAGCTCGCCGCCCTCGTGGATGCTGCCGGGCGTCTCGGGCGTGGCGTGGGAGCCGATGCCGCCGGGGAAGGAGAAGCTCTTGAAGAACTTCTGCATGCCCTCGTCGTCCTCCGACTTCTCGGGGTAGACCTCCGAGTAGGTGCCCTCGAGGTAGGCCTGGGACAGCACGGCCGGGGCGCCGTGGCCGGGCCCGGAGACAAAGATGGCGTCCAGGTCGTACTTCTTGATGAGGCGGTTGAAGTGCATGTAGGTGAAGATCTGGCCGGGCGCCGAGCCGAAGTGGCCCAGCAGCCGCGCCTTGACCTGATCGAGCCTGAGCGGCTCGCGCAGCAGCGGGTTGCTGCGCAGGTAGATCATGCCGAGGGCGAGATACAGGCTGGCCGAGAAGAAGTCGTCATACTGTTTGATCTGCCCGGCCGAGAGCGGCTTCTCCTTGACGGTCGAGCGGGCCGGCCCAAACGGCTGGAGGGCGGCAATGTCCACCGTGAGCTCGTTGACAGACATGCTGGCGGTGGAGGGAGGTCAGTCAGAGGCCGGAAGACGTAGGAAGAGGCCGGAAGATGCAGAGGGATGAGCGGAGTGAAGCTCTGGAAGCTTTACACGAACAAGCTGCTTGCAAGCTCGCTGGATTGTATTCAGGTGGGATTGAGACCGTGACGTCACGTCTCTAATCAGCCAGAGACAAGTGTTCTGGCGTCGGCAAGCAAAGGGAGCTCTCTCTTCAGGGAGAGGAGGCAAGAAAAATGTGAGGATGAGAGAGAAGAGATCAAGAAAAGAGGACGAGACGAGAGATGAGAGGACGGCCTTTATATGCCAGGGCAACTGCCTGCCTGCCTGCCTGCCTGCCTGCCGAGAGCAAGTCGAGGGAAGGAGCGGACGAGCAAGGAGCGGACGAGCAAGAGCTACCAACAGTGTACGAGTACTTGTTGCACATGTAAGACAGGGTGGCAGAGCCGTGTACGCACAGTGCCGCAGGCAAGGCAGGATACGAGCAGGCGCGAAACGAGATATCGCGTCTGGCCATCGCGGCGGCCACGCCTTGCAGTTTCTGTCCACGTCGCCTCCCACCCATCTCCACGATCCACGAGAGCCGGCGGCAGCCGGTGGCAGCCGGCCGCCACCGACGGCGCGTGGGATGCTGCCGGGACGTCAGAGGAGGCAGAGACGTGTCCATCAGGCTGTCGGCTCGTAGTCGTTCCAGGAGGGCCAACAGCACGGTGCGCGCGCGGGCAATTCGCACGCGATAGCATGTGCGGCTAACAAAGAGCTGCAGAAATAAAGATCATGAAATTGGGGACGTTGTGGGTACGCGCAGACACATACCCGTAAAGTGGGGACCTGGCAGGACAAGATCGCTCCTTCTTCAGTTTCCATGTGTGAGGGGGGCCGTCCTTTCCGGATTCGTACTCGTCTTGCCCGCACGTGTCAGTGGCCGCGACGGGCTTGTTTTCCATCACGGAACGATACTATGTAAGGCCAGACTGATGAGACGGACGAGAACTGGCAGGCAAGCCAGCTTCGCCTCTCCAGGGAGTCAGCCGGCCGAGAAGGGGCCATGACAAAGGACCCGGGGGGGGGCGTTCTTCGCAGGCGGCCAGAGCTGCACGAGCTAAGCTGTTGCTGGTGCAAGGTGTGGTGTGGTTGCCAAAAGTGGTCTGATGGGCCAGAGCTGTGCTATCCGGAACTCTGGCAAGAACGGGGAAGGCGCCATGGGGAAATCCCACCGGACGCCACCCTTGCAGCTCTGGTGCCAAGATTGGCCTGCCTGGCCCTCGGAATAAGGTGATTTCCGGTATCTTGCAAGGCTTCGCATCGGGGAAAATAGCGATGCTGCAAGAGTGGTCTTGTTTTTTCTTCTCGCGTGTTTTTTTATCTCCCCGGTCCCCGCGGTTGTGAGTAAGGTAAGGCAGGGAAAAGCGGGTCGGATCTGGGTTGAGCCGTGCGCGGTCTATTAGCGTGTCGACTGTGCAGCGATGCTAAGAGCCGGCTGGGACTATCTTTGGAGTCGGATAGTTGACAAGTTGCCGTTCCGTGCTGCCATAGAGGTAGTTCACGGAAGTACAGAGGCCACAAAGGCGGTCCACAGGCCACAGACAGTCCACGGGCAGTCCACGGGCAGTCCACAGGCAGTCCACAGGTAGTTCACAAAGTACAGAGGCCTCGAAGGCGACAAAACAGAGGCTTTGCTTGAAACATCATGATATCGCCGGCTAGTCCATCCATCACCACGTCTTGGGCCCGACTGCCCACCCGTCCTCGGCCTCGTCCATTGCGTCTGTTGGATTCGCTGCGTCGGTGTGGACAGCGTCCAGGTCCATTCCGTCTGCCGCTGCTGCTCTCTCCCCGGCTTCGTCCAGTTCCTGCACGGCTGCTAGGGAGTGGTGAGCCGGGTGACGGTGTGCTGTTTCTGCTGTTGTTGCCGTTGCTGCTACTGCTGCTGCTGCTGCTGCTGCTGCTGTTTCCACGTCTCCCGCATCCGCTGCCACAGCCGCTGCTTCCACCGCTTCCACCCCCTTCATCTCCACCCCCTCCACCTCCACCTGTCGGCTCGGAATGTCCACCATCCCGTCGACGTCCTGCGCCCGCACGTAGGCCAGATAGTACGGCTCGCCCTGCGTCGACAGCTGCCGCATCACCTTGGCCGTGTCCGGCTCCTCCGTCACCACGCTGTCGTTGTACCGCCGCCACAGCTGCCGCGCAAAGTCAAACACCCACACCCAGTAGTGGCCCGACTTGCCCGTCTGGCCCGCGTGGCAGATCACCGCGTGCAGCAGGTACTCCTGCTCCTGCAGCCCCAGAAACATGCCGTCCAGCTCCGTCTGCAGCCGTGCCGCCTCGGCGCCCGTCCGCGTCATCAGCTCGTGGCTCGTCCGCACCGCCTCCGGCGCCCCTTCCCACGCCGCCCGGATCTGCTCCCGGTCCATGTGCCGCGACCCGGCCAGAAACGCCCTCGTGCCTGCCGAGAGCCCCGGCGTCTCGTCATACCGCGGCACCGCCAGGTCGTCCACGCCGTCTGGGCCTGGCGCCGTCGCCGTCGCCGCCCGTGGCTTCGGTACCTCGATGCCGTTCTCGTCCATCAGCTCCTTGAGGTCGCCCCGGATGATGAAATAGCCGTCGTCGCCCTCGGCACCGTCGAAATCGTAGCCGCCGCCGTCGGTCATCTCCCGGTCCATGCTGTCCTCCAGGTCCACCGTCGAGAAGGCATCCTGAATAGCTCCGTCCTCGTCCAGCCTGTCCTGCCCGTCCTTCTCGTCCTTCTCATCCTTCTCGTCCTTCTCATCCTTCTCATCCCTCTCATCCTTCTCGTCCTGCCCGTCCTGCCCGTCCTGCCCGTCCTGCCTGCTCCCGCCTGCCCCGTCCCGGAGGTACCGCGCAACCAGCGCGTCCGAATAGGCCGTCGCCTTCGCCAGCGCCTCCGGCTCAAAGTACGGGTCCACCACCTCGCCGTTGGGGCCCTTGAGCGACCGGATCCTCTCCTGCAGGTTCCACGCCCGGCGCCGCCTCCGGAAGAGCTCCGAGTCCACCGGGCTGTCCATGAACCGGTCCAGGTGGAGCACCTGCGGAATGTCAATCGCCGTGTTGTTCTTGCCGCCGTCCCGCGTCGTCCGCTGGATGTGCACGTGCAGGATCGGAGGCAGCTTGAGGATCGACGTGAACCGCTCGTACCGCGTGCTGCCCTCCATGATCAGCTCGCGGTGGAAGTTGTTGTCCAGCGCCTGCGGCAGGCTGATCACCGCCCCGTTCTCGTCCGGGTACGCCGTCACCCACCGGTTCGGCGACACCTGCCGGCTGAACTCCTTCGCCCCGTTCGTCCGCCCGTACGTCACGCTCGTCCAGAAGAACGTGTCCGTCACCGGGTCCCTCTGCGCGCCCGTCTCCGCGTCCTCGCCCGTCGCCCGCACCGCCGCCCGCAGGTGCCCGATGATGTTGCCCATCACCTCCTCCACGTCCTGCTGGTCCGTCCCCGTCACGCTGCTGTCGTTCAGCGCCCGCTCAATCTTCTCCTCCGTCGTCGGCTGCTCGCTGCCAAACGGACGCGTCGGCGGAGGGTCGAACACGGTCTGCACCCCGCTCATGCTGCTGTCCTCCAGGCCAGCCCTGCCGTCGTCGCAGTCGCCCTCGGCCATCTCGACCGACCCCTGCTCTGTCGGGCTGTAGCTGGCGTAGCTCACCGCCTGCACCGCGTCGTCCTGCTGGTTCACCAGCGTCTGCGAGCTACGCGAGCTTGCCGTCTCCGCCGCGTCGACCTCCGAGACCGCCGTCACGTGCACCTTGGCCGCCGACGGCGCCGTGCGTGGCGGCACCGGTGGCGGTGGCGCGTGTCGGACGGGCAGTGGCGGTGCCGGTGCCGGCGACGTCTTCCCGTTGCTGTCGTCCATGCCAAAGGAGAAGGGCAGGTCCGCCTGGTCTTTAGCCAGGATCTTTGCGCCGTCGGCCTCGAGCTGGCTCGAGTTTTTGAGCGCTGCGAGCGCCAGCCTCTGCGGTGGCTTCAGAGCTGCCTGGCTGCTAGTGAGCAGCTCCGTGAACAGAGCAGAGAGCTCAAAGGCAACTGCATCAGACATGCTGTTAGCCGAACCAGCCGAACCAGCCGAACCAGCCGAACCACTACACTGCTGCCTGGCCCCCTGCACTCACATTGCCGCCCAGCAAAGGCGTCTGCCTTGTCCAGCCGCGTCGAGCCCGGGTCGATGCGTCGGTGCTCGAGATTTTCTTCCGTAATCTCCAGACCCCAGTCTTGCCAGTTCAACACAATTTCGCGGATAGGCTTTACCGTGAAGAAGTACTGGAGAATGCTGTTGAGGTAGCATGTGTTTCTTATGTTCTGTAGCCCGACTGGAAGACTCAGGTTGGCCGCCGGCTGGTTATCTAGTATTGTGGCTATTTCCATGCGGTTGTCATGGGGGCTGTTGAACTCATAGCTCTGTCCGTGCCCGGCCATGATTAGCGATGACGTTTTTTCCAGAGTTCTGTTGTTGTCACGAGCTACACCGATGACTCTGAGTGCCGTCGCAATGAGTGCGTAATCTTTCTCTCCACTCTGCGACATGTCAGCGGTTGGCCTTGCGAACCCCTACCCCTTCAAGACTCACGTTGCTTGAGTACTGGGCGATGTTAACAATATACTCGGTCTCTGTGTCGTGCTGGGCCCCAATGTATCCCAGGGCCTCTTCCAGGTTCATCGACTCGAGCGCCCGTTCCTGCAGTCGCTTGCTGCCCGTTTTCCGGGCGATGAGAAGCAGCTTCTCCCGGTACGACGACCGCTGGGACGGGTACGAATCGCAAAGCGACTCGAACTTGCCCAGGACTTCGTCGTCCGTCCTCTGGTCCTCCTGCAGGCCAAAGTAGTTGTAGGCTCTAGTGACAGCTTCGTCCTCGCTGCTGGGGTAGGACTGCGACGAGAGAGGCAGCATCTCCTTGAGGGACTCTTCCGTCGCGCGGCGGATCTCGTCCTCCTCCTCGAACGATTCCAGAGGCTGCGCCGTGTGTATGGAGTCAAACGACTGGACCTTCATCTCGAGCTCCTCGTTGTTGCGGCCCCGCGTGAGCCGCTGCAGGGCGCCGAAGAAGTCCGACTCCTTGGACGGGTCCGCCTGGCGCTGGCATGTAAAGGCGTACCAGAAATAGGACTCGCTCATGTCGGGCATGATGCCCAGAATGTCGTAGTCTATGAGCGCATATTGGCTGTACGGCTGCCGCGACGTGACGTACTTTTCAATGTCGAGGGCCGACGTGATAAAGTTGATGGCCGTGTTCGGCTTCAGGTTCTCGCTGTCCTTTCCGAGGATCGTCTCGATCTCGCTCTTGATGTCCTGGTAGAATGCGAGCTGCGAGCCGGGGCGCGTCGGCCGCATGATCTCCGGCGTGGGCACCCTCCACAGGCGGTTCTCGCCGTCGACGACCTCCTCAAACTCCAGGAACGTAAACAGCTCCGCGGCATCGGGCCCGTCGCCGAAGTGGACAGAGAACTTCTTGTTCCGCTGGGAGATGCGCTTCTCGGGCCGGCCGTCCGCGGCTGCGCCGTCGTCGTTCCCCCTGACAATGTCCTGGAGGTAGATCCTGAGATAGTGCAGGGCATTGGGCGGCGCCATCGTCACGTCGGCAAACCGCTCCGGCTCTGCCTTTTTGGCATCTCGCAGACGCCCGTTGATGCGGTCGTTGTCGGTCAGGAAGCTGAGGAAGTGCTGGTTCAGGCGCGGCTCTGATGTCTCGACAGTCACCTTGTAGCCGCACTGGCTGGCAGAGCAGATGTGCTGCGAACGGCCCCATAGTGGGTAGTACTTTTTGTTGATGAACTTCCGGGTGTCGTCGTCCGTAGGGTTGAAGACGAGATGGTGGTATGGGTCCCGGTAGTTGTTGTGGTTCATGCCACACGACGTCTCGACATTGCGCTCGATGTAAAACGTAAAGTGGTAGCGGCAGTTCTGGCAGACACACGAGTAGATTTCGTTGTACTCCCTGCCATCGGCGCCGGGCGTCGTTGCAGTCGTGTCCGGCAGGCCGCCATCGACCCCCGCCGTCTGGCCACCCTCGCTGCATTGGTGGCCCTTTACCAACAGCTCGTGCCGCACGGCTGGAGGGCTGCCCAAATCATAGAAGCTGTCGCCGGAGGCGGCAGCGATGGCTCTCCTGACCTCCAGGTTGGCGCACCCAACGTCGAGGTAGAGCAGCGCCGAGTCCACAAGGCTGCCTGATATGAAGTCCTCCAGCCATTTCGGCGCAAGACGTCCTGCAACCAGGTCAGCACGTCCAGCGAGGCAAGAAACACGCGATCAACACGCACCAGGTCGGCCAACCCTGCGGTGACTGGACTCCTCAATGGTCGACAGCAGGCCCTGAGAGCGGGTGCCGGGGTATGAAGGCGGCGGATTCATCCCTCGTCTGACTCGTCTGCGTCTCTGGTCAGCATAACATGTCCATGCGCAGACGTGGTTGGGGTGCATCAGTAATGGCTACATAAGCCAGAGAGTATGGTGGGGTTAAATATGGTTTTTTTTTTTTCCCTTTTGAGGTAGCAGGACAGGAAGTCGAGTACTGTCCTTGATTCTAGCACAAAGCAAAGCTTACCGTTCTCATTCAAAGGCTCGCCGGTCCCAAGGCGTGTCCGTTGCCGTCGTGCCAGCAAGCTGCAGCTGTGTGATCCGACGAGCGGCTGTGATGCCAAGGTTGGCCACCTTCGTCAACTAAGCAATAGTTACGCAGCGCAACAGAGCTAGCGTTCCCGAAACGGATCTGTTGTCGCCGTGCCGTTTGAGGGTGTGGCCAGGCTACAGCTTGGCTATTTCGGACGGAACGGAAATGGGATGCAGGCGACAAGAGGCAGGGCTGGAAACAAAAGCCTAAAACCCCCCAATTTGTCGGTATTTTTTTGGCAGCTGATGCGGACGAAACCAAACGCACAAAAGTGTGCTGAAAATTGACTGATGGCTTTGGTGGCGTGTCTGGCGGCAGCTGCAGCGTCGGGCCAGGATGCTACCCTGCTCTTTTTATGGATGCAGCTCTGGGGACGTTGCCTGGGCCGGGAATCCAGATTGTATGAAGGTGACGCAGCCTTGCCGCCACAACTCTGGCAAACTCGAAAGGTCCCTCTTGTTGCCGTCTACCTGACAATACGTAGGCAGCAAAGGCATGTGGCGGCACCAGTTATGATGACTAAGCACACCACGTGACGCAGCGGTATATCGAGCGCCACCGGGCCAATCAGCGGCGGCTTGAATCAATTGGAGAGCCCAAATCGCCGAACTTTCCCACCCATTTTTCGTTTTCCTCTTCTCCCCCCTCCACTTTCCGCCCTTGGATCCGAGGCAACCATCTACCACAGCACAACGCAGTCCAGGTCCTGCCCCCCCCCCCCCCCCCCCCCCCCCCCCCCCCCCCACCCCCCGCCCCCCGCCCCCCCCCCCCGGCCCCCCGGGGGGGGGGCCAAAAGGCGGGGGGGGGGGGGCCCCCCCCGCGCCCCCCCCAATTGTTTTCCTTGCGCCTCACCCTCCCCG
>JANSMH010000326.1:0-26362 GCA_029299595.1 Grosmannia serpens
CCCCACGACCCTCTCTCCTCTCTGTCCTCTTTTTCCTCTCCTATCTCTCCTCTTTCTCCTATCCTCTCTCCTCTCTCCTCTCTCCTCTCTCCTCCCTCCTCTCCCTCCTCTCCCTCTCTCCCCCCCCCCCCCCCCCCCCCCCCCCCCCCCCCCCCCCCACCCCCCCCCCCCCCCCCCCCCCCCCCCCCCCCCCCCCCCCCCCCCTCCCCCCCCCCCCCCCCCCCCCCCCCCCCCCCCCCCCCCCCCCCCCCCCCCCCCCCCCCCCCCCCCCCCCAAGACCCTCTTCCCGGAGTCCGTTTTCCAAAGATTCGCCTGCCACGCGGGACAGGATAACGATGACAGGAAGAAGAAGAAAAAAGGCAGATCCATTTTCTTTCCATCCTCCGGTTGTTGGCCGCCGTCCCAGGCGCCAGGAAATAAGAAAGTCGAAAAAATATCCAGATCGAGATGAAGCAATCAATCAAAACGACCAACGACCAACGACCAAACAAAACGACCAAACGACAGACGACAGACGACAGACGAAAAAACGACAAAACGGCAAAACGGCAAACGGCAAACGACAAACCGATAAACCGACAAACCGACAAAACTCCCCATCCCGCCATCATTGCCGTCACCCTTCATGCCATCTGCTGCGGCATCTCGCCGCGCGCCGACCACACCGTGCCGTCCGCACGCTTCCACCACAGCTCCTCGTAGTCGGCCACCGGCGTCGTCTCCGCCTGCCGCGCGTGGTTCTTGACCGGCGTCCCCGACTGGTACGCCTCCGTGGCCGAGCCCATGTTGGTGTACTGGCCAAAGGACCGCTTCTTGCCCGCCACCACCGCCGCCGCCGCCGCCGCCGCCGCAGCAGCAGCAGCCGCAGCCGCCGAGGACGAGGACGACGGCCCCGTCGGCGGCGGCAGCACCGGCTGCGGCAGCAGCAGCTGGCTGAGCGACGGCACGCGGTCGAGCGACGACGGCGCGCCGCTGCTGCTGCTGCTGCTGCTGATGCTCGTGCGCGGCTGCTGCTCCTTGCTGCCAAACGACGCGATCATCTCGCTCAGCGGCGGCAGCGTCGTCTTGTTCTCGCCCGCCGTGCTCAGCGGCGCCATCGACCGCGCCGACACCATGTCCGGCCGGCGGTCGCTGTCCAGCGCCATGTGCGACGGCGGCGCCGTCGTGTAGCTCGTCGACATGCGCCGCGGGTAGTCCGTCATGCTGTTGAGCGAGTCGCGGCGCGGCGACGGCATCGCGCCCGCCACCGGCGACGGTGCCGGGATCGAGAGCGGCGTGGGCGCCGCGCTGCTGTAGTGCTGCGACCCCGGCCGGTCCTGGTAGTACGGCGACTGCACGGGCGGAGGCGCCTGCGACACCGACGGCGACGGCGCCGAAAACGACGACGCCGAGTGGTGCTGGGCGTGGTGCGGTTGCTGGGGCTGCTGGGGCTGCTGCGACTGCTGCGACTGCGACTGCGACTGCGACTGCGACTGCGACTGCGACTGCGGCGGCAGCTGGGTGTACGAAGGCGTGCTGTACGTCGGCGACGGCGGCACGGACGAGCTGGCTGTGTAGCTCTGGCCCGGGCCGCCGAAGCGGAGGTGGCTGCTGCTGGGCGTCTGGGCGCCCGCGGTCGAGCTGAAGGCCGGCGGCATCGACGGGCCCGGCTGCGGCGACGGCGCCGCGTGGTGGTACTCGCTCACAGACGGCCGGCGCGGGGCCTCGCTGGCCACGTAGGGCGTGCGGCTGACCGACTCGATGCTCATCGAGCGGGCGCGGTACTCGGCGCCGACCTCGGGCGTCTGCGTGCGGTGGCGGCGCGCATACTCGTCCTCGTGGGCGTCGCCGGCCACCGAGGCGGCAGCGGCAGCGGCGGCGGCGGCGGCGGCAGACTTGCCCTCGCGGCGACGCATGCGCACGTCGCGGCGGATGCGCACGCGGCAGCCCTGCTCGGCCACGGTGCCGCTGAGGGCGGTGCTCTCGGTCAGGCCCGGGAACTTCTTGGCGCTGTAGACGGTAAAGTCGTTGGACTTGACCTCCATGCGCCAGTCAAACGACTCGGCCATCTCGGGCGCGTCCTTGTCCAGGTCCGTGTCCTCCTTGGTCTGCTCGTAGAGGTTGAACGTGAGGCGGTAGCGGCCCTCGTGGCGCACCGACAGGTCCGGGAACAGAAAGTAGCCGGCCTCCTGCGGACGGTCGAGGTAGGCCATGCCGGACACCGGCATGCCCGTGAGGACGGGCGGCGTGGCCGCCGACGGCGCCTGGATGCGGCCGTGCGCGATGACGCGGGCGTGCTCCAGCGTGGCAAAGAGGAAGAAGTTGGCATTGTACGTGAAGGTCACGTCCTTGGCCTGGTCGATGGTCGGGCCCTCGAAGATGCGCAGCTCGACAACGGGAGGCGGGTCCACCGGACGGCGGTCGGCCGAGGCTGAAGAGGAGTCAGGTCAGTTCGGTCTCTCTCCTTCTCGCCTTCTGGCCTTCTGGCCTTATGGCCGTCTCGCCATCTCGCGGCGGAACTCACACTTGGGGCCGGCACCACAGGCACGCGCACGCTCGGGCTGCTGCACGACCTCGAGGCGGTACCAGAGGTGGCGGTTGGCGCGTGTGAAGCGGTCGACCATGACCGACTCCGGGGGCGTGGCCGGGATAGACGTGGCAACCATGGTGTCGGAGGCGGCGATGGCGCGGGATGCAACGGGCGGGATGTCGATGGCGTCTGCGGCCGTCTGTGGTCTTCAGGGGCATCAGTCGACGGGTTCGCCATCGACGCAGAGCGGCCAGGAAAAAACAGGCAGCGCGAGGGGATTGGGCGGGTCATCAACGGCATCTTCCGCAGCAGGAAACTCACATGGGGGGGCAGTTGTTGATGCGAGAGCAGCAGGAGCCGAAAGCCCAATTCCTCGTGTCGCTGCTGGATGTCGGAGCAGGTTGTCTGTCGAAGCACAAGGGACAGCTGGCCGAAGAAAAAGCTGGTTGAGACGGGAGGAAGAAGAAAGGGAAGCGGAGAAGAGAAAGAAGGGGACGGGGGAAGGAGGAGATCAAGAAGGAGCGAGGCGAGAGATCAAGAGGGTACTCGTACTCGCAGAGAAGAGAGGGAGAGGAGCGAAGGAGGGCGAGCGAGGCCGGGGGGGGTGTAGGTAGAAGAAGGAAAAGCGTTTCGGCTGTGCAGGCGTTGCGGCAGCGATGTGCACGGCGGCCGACCAGGGATTTCGAGAAGGGGGAAATGAGCTGTGGGAGGAGGAGCGGAAGACGCTAGGCGTGGCAACAAAGTGCGTGTGTGTGTGCATGGGATGGGGTGGGTTGTCGAGTGTGGATGGGTTGGGACGCCGGACATGGGATTCGTACGAGAGAAGGGCGAAAGCGTTATCTCCATTCAGAATAGTGAAAATCCGCGAGACAGCCAGCGCTCGAACCCCTCCCGAATGAACGCTGCCGTTGGGGGGGGGGGCCCAGTGGACTGGCCTTGGGGAGGGGCTCCTTCTGCCCCTAGCGGTCGGAACAACGACCGGAAGGAGATGGACAGGGTGCTGCTGGCCAGCCGGCTGGCAGGCGCAGGTACCGCGTGCCAACAGGGTGAATCCGCACTGTGTGGCCGACCGTCGCACTGCAGGAGCGCGACGCCGCATGGGGGCTAGTGCGCGTGCACGCCCTGGCCAGGGTGCCGCGTTTCCGTCCTATCGTTGGTCAGAGGGGCGGCCTAGGGCGGGCGTTGGGGGGGCCCACCGCCTCACCGCAACACCGTGCGGACAGCGGGCACGTGGACGGAGTCCTATGTACGAGTATTCGTACCGCCGGGTGACCGGGGGGGGGGGTTCCCGGCCTGCTGGCCTCTTGCGTGTTTTCCCAAGACCACAGAGGGGGGAGGCGCCCACGCGCTGGAACAAGAGGCGCTGAGCCAGAGACGTGTGGAGCCCTGGGCCGTAGAAACGAGGAGCCGGGAGGACACAATGTAGTGGTGCTACGAGGAGTAACGAGTATGTACGAGTAGAAGCGATACATACATAGCAGCACTCTCGCATAGACTCGTACTGTCTGCAACGTACTGGCAACCCTCACATATCGTCGGCAGCCCCCTGCAAGCGAGACGCAACGCCGTCCGCTGTGAGCAGTCACTTGCCAGGCCCCCCCGACGGCCGCTCGACTTTCCTCTTTCCCTCCATGCTCCGAAATGCCAACCGGCCACTCCTCGCGGTTCCGCTGGCCACACCGCGCTAGCCTCGCCCTAGTCCTAGCACTGCGACCCTGCCCCCCGTTCTGGGCGTAGCGCCTGCGGACCCGCTCTGGCCCTGTATCTTACCACGCACAGCAACTGAGCAGCGCTGCTGACCCGCTGCACTGAGAGATCGCTGCTGGCATACGACGTGCTATCTTTTGTGCAGCCCCGGCCGGCTAGGCCCAACGCCGAGGCCGCCAGCACAGCTCATTGGCCCGCAATGTGCATCCTTACTCCGTAGTACTATGTAGTGATTGTCATGATACGAGCTGCTCGCGACTCGTTCCTCTGCCGTGTGGTATATCTCACTCGTATGACTTCCCGTGTGCTCGTTGGCCCCCCCCCCCTCTTTTTCATCCTCTTCTCCCCCCCTAACCCTCTCTCTCTTCTCCATCCCCCCCTCTCTCTCCCCCTTTACGCGTCCAGTGCTGCCGGAAGCGCATCGCCGCCGTCCCGCTCACGATATCATACATGGAAAGATACCACACTCAAAACACATCTACTATGTAACTCCTCCTGGCTCCTCTCGGCTGCGGCTGCACAAATCGGCCCCTGGGAACCACGCTCTGAACCTCTCTCTGCACCACACGCACTGCAACTTTGGGTGCATATAAGATATCTCACACATGCTCGCCATCCGCCCATCCCCCATCCGCCATCCACTCTCCTCTCCATCCGCCATCCACATCTGCCATCCGCCATCCGCCATCCGCAATCCGCCACCCGCCATCCCTTGCTTCGGGCTCGTGGCGTGCTCTGCAAGCCCGCCCTCGTTTGTTCACACCGCTTTGTGCAGCCGTTTGCGTACATAGTATTCCCTTTCTCGACAGCCCTTCCCCCCCCCCCAACAACAACAGAGATCATGGGCCAGATCCTGCCTTCCAGCCGCTCCAAGGCTAAACGGCCAGAGTGCCCCCTTCCAACTCTTCCACAGCGCCCCTGGCCGTGCCTTTCAGGCGCAAAATGTTTCCTCATCCGTACCCCAGCGCCCTAGCGCCCTTCCTTCCAGCTGGGCTCTACGGAGTAGCACCCTTTGGGCCCAACCCTGCCGCGGGTCCACCCCGAAAACTGTGGGGCAGCGCTCGTGGAGCCCCCGTGAGCTGTGAAAGGGCCCCCCCCCTGTGGGCTATCTTATCTTCCGGCAAGTGTGCACAGAAGACGCCCGGTCTACTACTACATAGTATGTATCTTACGTCGTAAGGGGCCGGGGCTCCATTCGCCTTGCATAGGAACGACACAAAATCTCACCCGGCGTCGCAGTGCATTCGTATCTCCCGGGCCCTACTGTATCTTACATAGTAAGATACGATATCTTGTCTGCGGCAGATGGACCGCACGAACGCCCGGATGGCCAGAGAGGGCATCCGGCACCACCACATTGGCCAGCGAACGAGGCCGCCGTTCGAGCCCCTCGACAAGAGCCCTGTCGCAGGAACAAAGGAGTGCGTTGCCGAATGGAACCCCATCAAACCAACACGGAGGACGAACCCCCCCCCCCTCCCGGCCTGGCAGGCCAGCCGAGACAACACAACGTCGCTGCTGATGAAGCGCGCGTGTCTTTGGAACCAGGGATGCGAATGTGGAAGGGGGCTGTCAGCCCAGGCCGCTGGCAAGGGTGGCAGCAGAACAAAGACGCTATGTAAGCCATGCTCTGCTTTCTTGGCCTCGTGCGTGTTTTGCCCGCGTTTGGTGCTTCTCCGGGCAACACGACGACGGCTGGTGTCATGATATTCTTTGCATCCTCTCGTACATTCCGTCCCCAAAGGGATCCAGACCCTTCAGATCTTGGTTCTCCCCGAATCTGAGATATCACAACCTATCTCACATGCTCTGCCCCGTACGTTGTAGGCGGCCGTAGCCTCTTTCGGCATCGCAGCCTCGTCCGGACACACACCGCAGCTCCCACGCGACGGACCCGCCGCGAGACCGCCTCCCTCTGCTGCCCGTAGCTGCGCAGTTCGTCCCAAGGCTTGCGGCCACGCTCTGGGGCACAGCCGAGACAGCCGCCCGGCCGTGAGAGCAGAGTCGAAACCCGTCGCGACGCCCCCAGCCGCCCCCATCCTCACTGCCGCGCCGGACTGGAATGGCCGGATAGCCACGTAGCCGTGGTCCGCCGGCTTTCTGTCTCTTCAGTTCTCGTTATTCCCGGCTGGCCATGATCCACTCTGGCAAAAGGTCTCACTCGGGCCTTCTAGAACAGCTCTATGCATTACATAGTACGCACGGATTACCCTCAGCAATTTCTGTTACCGAGCGTATTAAGGCCCCCGCCACTTGGACGGCATATCTATTTGTGGCTTTGCCTCCTTTGGCGCATTGTCTTTGTTGCTGGTGTGGCCATGGTGACCGTCCGAAAAAGGGCAGTCATCTGTAGCAACAGAAATCGGCGAAAAAAAAAAAACAGAATGACAACAGGACGAGGACGATACAGGCCCTGTAAGCAAGAAACGGTGTCCTACTTATATGCAGATAGCCTGGTGACTGTCAGGCTACATTATTGCGGGGCTTTCGCTTATTGGCTCCCTACGTTTGTAGTTGGGTGATGGGTTTCATATTAAAAGCCACGGCCTACGTACTCATATGCTGTTTCGAATCGGAGTGGTAAAGTGGGCTGAATTCCTACTCTGTAGCTAACTTTTTGGCCCTTGGTGCGCGACAGTGTTCTTCCCCGCCTTTTCCCCTCTGGAGGATTGTTTGCTCTATGAATATTAGCCCTATTCTGTAAGGTCCGCCATTGCAAAAGCTGCTATTACGCTTCTATGCTTACCAAATTATAGAACGATTGTTGTGTTATGGCATATATTACAAGGAATAGTGACTGCCGTATGCATCGCTGCGGCTGGAACAGCTGTTGAAATGCAAGTATTACCTGCTAAGGCATCTGCACAATAGCCGCTTCTTGTATAAGTGTGTTTCGGGGTTACTTTACACAAAGTGTAGTTTTTGCTATAAGACCAGCACATTTTTTCGGGTGCCTTGCTAATTAAAACACAAAGACACAAGATGCGTTGAGGTGTTGAAGTGTTGCGAAATATAAGACGTTTGCTTGCACGATAACTGAATCTTGACAAAACAAACAGCGGAACAGCCCACTATTTTATACAAAAGGCTACTAAGCGCAGAGCCGCAATCACGCTGCCAAGCGGTAAGATACAAAGCGAGGCATTACCGCCGTACATACGATGACATTCTTATCATTCTTCCTTTTCAACACGGCATAGGATACCACTCACCATTTAAAAGCGAGCGAATCATTATCGCCGCATGACCTCTTTCCTTTTCAACACGGCATAAGATACCACTCACCATTTAAAAGCGAGCGAATCATTGTCGCCACATGACCACATATCGCTCTTTCCTTTTCAACACGGCATAAGATACCACTCATCATTCAAAAGCGAGCGAATCATTCAATAAAGTGCACTTGTAAGATAAAAGGACAGGAAGACTCGCATGCGCATAGTGGGGGCTCTGTCAGCGATTAGTGAAGGAGCGCATACTGTGTTGGGCTTGATATCTTTCACGTGACCATTATGCCATTCATCATAATTCTGAAGAGTACAGCTGGGCACGGGTTGTTTCATCCTCTTGCAACACCCCGACGCATCGCAAAGATCGTCGCAAAATGACTGCTGAGATGGAGGGATTTACAGGACCGAGAGACTTTGTGGAGCGAGATCCAGTGAAGACGCAGAGCTCACCCTCTGAAACCAAACGGCGCAAGACGGAGCACGCGCCCAACATAGACGATGAAGACGACCAGGCGACACCAGCAGGCAATCTCAATACCGTCGAGAAGGAGCCTGGAAAGGACGGTAGAAATGAGTCATCCAATACAAACGAGCTGTCGACACCAGCAGTGGGTGACAATAATGCTGAAATGGCTTCGCTGAGGTGCGGAGTTCTGAACCCAAAAGGGCTCAAGGCAATTGGCCTCGGCGTCAGCGGCTACGTCTACAGATGCGAGATTGCCTTTAAGCAGAATGGCACCGAGCGTGAATACAGCATGATGAAGCAGTGCGGCACCTGCTCGATTGCTCCCATCTGTCGTGTGATGGACAGCATTGGCGGAAATATAGTCTGCTCTGGCTTCTTGATGGAGCTGGCGACGCCCTTTGATTTCAAAAAGACGGCAGCAGAGGACCGCGCCGGCATCAGCAAGACCATGATAGAGCTTGTCACTCGTCTGCACGTCGAGCGCGGCATCGTGCACGGCGACGTGAAGCCGACCAACTTCCTGTGGGCTACGGACGGCAGGCTCTGTCTCTGCGACTTCGACTCCAGCCGGCGGATGGACGAGGATCCCTCCGAGTGGGATGGGCTGTATAGTGAGAGGTACCTATCGCCAAACCGGGGCTTCCCTGGTATAGTGCGAGCCCCGACGGTCGAGGACGACATGTACGCGCTGGCCATCTCCATCTGGGAGCTCTACACCGGGGCGGATGCACTGCTGTGCGAAGACATGGAAGAAGTCCTTGCTGCGCGGAGGACGATCGACATTGGCGCCATCGAGGATAAAGACATCCGAGCACAGGTCGGGCAGTTTCTAGCTGCTGGGGGGGCTCTTGTCTGAGCCGCGTCGAGGACTGTGGCACAACATCGTGATGGTTTTAGCATGCTGTTTCTAACGAGCAATGAAGGTTACCACACACAAAGGATTGGGTTTCGGTTTTGGCTACTTTGCGGTTTAAATTAACGGTTGCGTGTGGGCAAGCGAATTGCTGGCTATTGGGAATATATGACGCTACGATACCATTATGTGCCCCACATTATTGGCTAAGCTACTATTCAGGAGTTATGCGAAGAAGAGAAGCATTTCTGACTCAAGTGTGTTGGATCCTTAAGGAAGTCCTAAAATAAAACAAAGTAAGGATTGTACTCCGTCCAAATGAAGGTACCCTCTTTACAATATTTGAAGGCTGGCCACATCCACCGACACAAGGACACAAGGGTCTAATCTTATTGCACGTATATTGGGGGAAGAACCTAAACTGGGCTTTTACAACAAGGCTATTAAATTCGGTGGGTGTCCATAAACTCTTTGAGTAGGCTTAGTTCTAGGACCCTGGTAGCCAAGACTCTCCCTTTGCGAAAGACTCGACGTTTTAAGGTGGTTTTCCTGATCGCCTGGTGGTGCCTGAGCAAAGTGAAGAGGGTGGGATTTTTAATCCATGCGTACGTCGTAATATCTTACAGCACAACATCTCTACATGCCACCAATGAGACTGGAAGACGCCACTCGCACCTCTGCGAATCGTCGCCCGCCCCTGCTTCCCCCTGAAACACCAGCCTGCTGCTTGGCCTGCCGGCTAGTCCGCTTTGGCTCGGGACGTGGTGGTGGCTTGGTGCTTCCTCGTACGTTGACCTATCACGTTGACCTCTCACGATGACCTCTCAAACCAGCCAGCTCAATTTCCGGCCATAAGCCCCTTCCCCAGCACGTAGATGCTCGGTGCCGTTAGATCGACCAGAGTGTCCGGGGATAGTCAGGGAATAACAGAACGAGCTGTCCAGACCCCACATCGCTCAGCCATCAGGCGACACGTACATAGTAGCTGTTTACGGCGCCATCCTCGATGGGCTGAGCTGGGGGAGAGCCGCCTCGGAGAAGAGATGTCGCTCCAAGATATGACCTCAATGGACGATACCAGTTTGCTGCCTTTTGTCGTACATTGCATTGGTAGGGAGAAACAGAGAAAAGAGAGGCAGTTCTGAACTCGTTCCTGCACTAGTTTTGATGTGATCTACAGATGTCATCTCCCAAGCTTTTTCAGCTGCAATTGGCGAGATTTGTGTCTGCCGTACAACGTGGTGCGATGCAGATCGCAGGCTGAGATGAGAATGTGCCTCTTTCCCCGATCGGCACCACTGAAATTGTGCTTGGAAGCAATGAATACGCCGACGGGAGGATTGGCGCAGAAACATGTTGCAGCTCATGTCTGGATCTGGAAGCGCATCCGGTCACTCGAATCCTGCATGTGTCAGCCGACTGCATGTTTGACACAAGCCAGGGAAGGTGGCAGGCCGCTCAGACACGGCTAGGGAACACGCATCTGCGGGAGGCGGTGCCTGGATAATTCTGTTGGGCCAGATGTGTCGAGTCTGGCATTCTACGGGAGACCGGACGGGTGAAGGGATGGACGCCTTGCACATTCTCTGATGTCTTGGATAGCATTCGCCTCGTGGCTGCTGTCTTAAGTTCACTGCCCTATGTCTGAGCCACGATGGAGTTCAGTATTGTGTTTATTTTGGCTTTCCAAGCGAATGGATATGATTATACATTATCAACTGCCTCGCAAGACAGATGCTTTCTTGTCCATGGACAGGAGAAAATCATTGGATGAAGATAACGAGTGAAAATGGGGGTATTCCTTCCAGTAACAGATCCCAAAGAAAATAGAAGAAAAAATAGAAAAAAATAAAAGCAAAGAGAGACGCAAAACTTCGGGGTATGAATGAAGGAGACAAAAAAGAGTCTTGAAATATTTGCGTCTCTCCGTAACCGTAACTTCCAAAGAACTGTCGATGTCGATCAGGCGGGTATCAGCGGGTATCAAGACGCACATGGCAGGCTTGTCTGGTTGCCGTTGCATGTTCGACGCCACGAGGGCCAGCGACCACGTCCAGACGGGCTTCTTAGACAACGACGCCGGTCGACGGGGCGGCGGCCGTGCCGGCCTCGTGGGTGCCGTCCTCGAGCGTGCCGTCCTCGGGGGCGCCGGCGGGGGTGTGCTTCTCGGGGAAGTGGCCGCTGGCGACGGGGACGCGGCCGTACTGGGTGAAGGCGATGTTGAGCTTGCCGTAGTCCCAGTTGCGGGACAGGAAGATGGTGGCGTAGGACAGGATGGGGATCAGGAGGATGTCGAGGATGCCGAAGAAGATGAAGCCGCTGACCTCGGAGATGTAGTTGCCGCCGTCGCTCAGGCCAAAGGCGATGGGGTACAGCAGCCAGAGCAGGTTGGTCCAGCCCGAGAGCAGGGCGTAGTCGCGGGCGACGCCGACGCGGCGGGCCGACGTCCAGGCGTAGGCAGTCGTGTTGGCGGCGAGCAGCACCCAGGCGATGGTGCCGAAGCCGTAGAAGCCCCATTTGTACGTGGTGGTGGTGTAGGCCGAGGACAGGTACGTGAGGATCCAGAACCAGGCGAGGAAGACGTTGTAGATGATGCTGGCCCACGAGATGCCCGAGAGCAGGCCCAGGCTGAGGATCACGCTGGGGAAGCAGACGACCCAGTTGATGTAGCGGGCAAAGAAGATCTGGCGCGTGAGCCCGTTGCCCAGCTGGTCCGTCGTCTCGATCACGGTAAAGGCCAGGTCCGACGCCTGCGCGTAGTACGTCACCGCGCCGACCAGGAGCGCCATCGTGTAGATGTAGTGGAAGATCTTCTCGCCGTTGCGGGCGAAGAAGGTCAGGCCGCAAAAGACCACCTGCGCAGAGGCCGCGTTAGCATGTGTTGGTGCCCGTCGGCAGCTGCCCAGGCTGCACATACAAACGAGATGGTGTAGACGGCCGTCACGGCCCAGAGCCAGTCGGAGCCGCCGACGGTCAGCCTCTGGTCGCCCGAAGGCGGGTTGATCTTGAGGGCATCATTCGTGCGGTATTGGATGACACCCATGATGAAAGGACGGGGATGTGTAGAAGGAGTGTAGAAGGAGTGTAGAGGGAGTGTAGGCGTGTAGGCGTGTAGGCGTGCAGGCGTGTAGGCGTGCAGGCGTGCAGGAGTGCAGGAGAGCAGGAGTGCAGGAGTGCAGGATGTGTAGAATTAAAAAGATTAGAGGGCTGTCTGGTGTATCTGAATGGATCAGATTAGCTGCAGATGATAAGAGGGCAGATGCTAGAGGCAGATGCAGCAACGAGACGTGATGGAGGCGGACGGGAAGGCCACTCTTATAGATATCCTGCGATTCCCGACAACGGCATGGAACCACGACATGGAGCACGAGAACGGGCCATGACCAAGCGTCAGCCTTGGCCAGAACTCGCCAGAAGTCCGAGGGGGGCCGAGACGCCGAAGGAGCAATGAAGTCACCAACTTTCACGCCTTGTTCTCCGTCTTTTCTTTTTTTTCCCTTTTTTTCCCCTTCTCCGTCTCTCGCTCCCTCTCTCAGTCTCTCTCTCGGCCTGTCCGGAAAGACGAATCGCATCAGGCGCACGAGCAGATGCCGGTGCGTCACATTCAGTCCCTAGGGGGGGGGGTTGCCCCACGAGCGAGAGAGAGCAGACGTTGCGTTTGCTGGCCATGTCCAGGAAAAATAATATGTTGCGCTCGCCATCTGGCGCTGGGCAAGAGGGCGGGACGCCGTCTGATTGGCCAGCCGCGGCACATTGCAGACGAGGCTCGTTTTTTACTCGCTCTTTATGCGGCCTAGCGCCGCCCGCCCGCACAGTGCCAAGGCGGGCAGGAAGTCGGGCAGGAAAGCCGGGCCCCACCTGCTGCTTCCCTGACATATCTTTGCAAACGAGTTCTTACATCACCCCCTTCTAGTACTTTCCGCGGGATGTCCCCCCCATGACGTCAAGGGCGCGCGCGCCCGGCCACTGCGCACTGTGCGGCACACTTGCTGCCATCCTGCTTCGCACTTCGCTGCCTCGATACACGTGGTTGTCGAGTGTCGACAGGCCACATCAGCGACGCTGCACGGGCGCGACGAATCAGGCCGTGGCCACGAGCTGCAGGCCAGACATGCTGCACGACCGTCATCGGCGACTGGGCAGGGCCCCGCGGTCACTTCTGCCGTGACAAGTGGAGCCACATATGCACACGGGGGGAGATGAGAAATGAATGTATTGAAAACCGTTGACGCAAGAGGACTATGGCAGCACAGCAGGTCGTCCCCCGGATGGCCCGGAAGGCCAAGGCTGTCCAGACGCCTGGCGATGGGAGCTTGGCGGGTATTTTAGGTTTAGGGCGAAGCGATCAGCGCGCTATAGCACCGATTTTTTGTAATGTTTTTTTTTTGGCCCATACGTCGTAGGGCCCTGTAAAGCCATTGCAAAGCCCGATCAGATAGGCTGCAGTGGGTACGGAGGAGGTCAGATAATACTCGTTGATCGTGCCCAGGCCCGAACCATGCTGCCGAATCACACGGTGGCAACTTCTCGGACAAGCGACCGCTCTTCGACGCCATGTATGATCGCCGAGTTCTTTCTCCTGTTTGTCTCCCCGTTTGGTCGCTGTACGTTCCACATGACGAGCTTGTGACCTGATTTCGCCATTGGGCACAACGGGCCTGGATGAGGTGATTCCATTACGCACAAAGAACCGCACCGAGCCACTCACGTTGGAGCTGCAAAAAAGGGTGCAGCAGAGCTGCGAGGCCAGAGCTTTGATGCAACTCTGCCCTTCCGCTCTCGCTCTCTCGCCGCGACTGCTTTGGCTGCATGTCCACACACACACACACACACACACGCACACACGCATAGCCAGCGAAGACGCCGACTTTGCACCTCGTCGATACGCCCTTTTTTTTTTTCCTTCTTCTTTTCTTCTTTCCCTCTGAGCAGGACGGTACAGGACGGACTAGAACCTGCACAGGCCCTGTGTCGTAAGATGCGCGGAGTAAGCATCGTCCGACAGGCAGAGGCGGTTGACATGAGTGTGGAACGGCCAGGCCCACGAGGCCCGGTTCTTTCATTTCCTCTGCCCTCTAGCACCACCCGTACTACGACCAGATCGGCCATGCGCAACGGGAGTGGTCGAGCCGTCGGCACTTGGGAAGGGGAGGGGGGGGGCATGGTCACAAGCTGCAACAGCCGGACGAGGGGGGAGTGGAGTTTCCCAGTGTCTAGACCTCTGCTAGCTGCCGCCCTATGATGTCTGAGAGCAGAGCCTTGTGGCCGTGGAGACGGGGCAGAGAGGAAAGGCAGCATGAGCTCCCCAAGACAGCAGGAGCTCGCCAGGCAAGAGAGGAACCCCCCAGGCAAGACGAACCCCCCCCCCAGGCAAGAGAGGAACCCCCCCAGACAAGACAGGAACACTCGTAGCTCTCTTTCGACCTGATAAGGCTATCCTTGGCCCATCATCAGATGGGTCGTCCGATAGCCAGAGGACCATGGCAAAACGTCCGCTCATTCTCCTCCTACACAACACAACCGCTATCTTTCCGTATCTTGCCGCGCCTTCCGACCCGTCGGCCAGCCTGTGACTCTGTGCAGACGCAAGGGACCTCGACCTTGGACGCTTCACCGCTCTCTCTCTCCATCCTCCTGGGCTGCTTCTCTGCCTTTGTGACATGCTTTCTTCTCTCGCCGACATTACCGCTACTCTTGCCTCTCGTGCTTCTAGATAGCTCGTGGCCTCGAGCCAAACCAGACAATCTGTGCGCGAGCCTCGCTTCACGCTGCGAATCACAAAACGCCACGCCATGCACGTGCAGGAGAAGGAGACGGAAAATGCCGCTGGTACGTCACTGGGAACCCAACAATTGGGAATGCCTTGCGTCGGACTCTTGCAGTCGGCCTCTTGCAGTCGGCCTCTTGTAGTCGGACTCACTTTGTAGTCGGACTCACTCTTGTAGCCGGACTCGCACTTTTGCACGCGATTCTCCCCCACGACCCTCTCTCCTCTCTGTCCTCTTTTTCCTCTCCTATCTCTCCTCTTTCTCCTATCCTCTCTCCTCTCTCCTCTCTCCTCTCTCCTCCCTCCTCTCCCTCCTCTCCCTCTCTCCCTCCCCCCTCGCCACCCCCACCCTCACACGCTCAGAGGCCCCATCTGGTGAATGGCCATCTTGGCCTGCTCCCGCACGTCCAGCTCCACATCCTCCTGCTGCAACACCTGTAGCTTAGTCAGCAAGCCCAGCCGCTTGAGTTCCAGCGTCCGCGCCGACGCCGACGCCGTGTCGCCCGCGTCCTCCCGCCACGTCAGGTTCGACAGCAGATGGCACAGCGCCAGCCGGACGCCCTTGTTGCGGCTGCCAAACTGCGCCACCAGCGCCTTGAGCAGCTCCGTCTGCGCCACCACCAGCTGCCGGTGCCGCGGCACGCTCGCCGAGATGTGCACCATGATAAACACCACCGCCTCGACGATCTTGGTGTGTGGATGCAGCACCCGCGACGTCGTCGCGCCCTTGGCGCTGGCAGACGAGGCTCCGTGGTGGCTGCCGTTGCCGCTGCCGCTGCCGCTGCCGCTGCCCACGGCTCCGGCCCGCCGCTCAAACGGGTAGAGCACCCTCGTCCGCAGCTTCGACAGCAGGATCTGGAAGAGCCGGTCCTGGCCGATCTCGCTAAAGAGGTAGTCGATCATGTCGGTCGTCTCGCGCAGCGCATCCCCCGCCGATCCCACGGCCGACGGCCCCGGCCCGATCAGGTTGCGGATAAAGTTGAGCCCCTGCTCCTGGATCTCAATGTCGTCGCTCCGGTTCTTGCGCGGCTGCATCAGCTCGGCCTCCCGCAGCATCGCCAGCTTCGCCTCCGCCTGCCGCAGCCGCCCCGTCCGGCTGCGCTCGTGGCTCATCCGCGGGAAGCTCGCCCGGTACAGGGACGACGACACCGCCCGTGGTGCCGCTGCCGACGAGGCTGTCCACACCATCTTTCCGTCGCTGCCTGCCGCCGCCCCGATGCCCTCGTCCTCTCCCTCGTCGTCGTCGTTATCATCATGATCATCATGGCCGTCGTCGTCGTCGTCGTCGTCGTCGTCGTCATCGTCGTCGCCAGCATCCGGCAGGTCCATCACAACATCTTCGTCCATGTCCTTGCCGTAGACGCCCATCGTCCTTCCCACCGATGCCGATGATGCTGCTGCCCGGTTCTCGCTCTTGGCCCACGTAAACAGCGACGCATCGTCGTCCATGTCGGGGTCGATGAGCCGCACCAGCCAGCCGGACCCCAGCTGCTCGAGGCAGGCCCTCTTCCGGTCCGGCTCCACCCCGTCCACAAAGTGCTTCAGCGCCCACAGCGCGTTGAGCCGCAGAGACGAGTTGAGCGAGTGCGCGTGGCTGCAGAGTATGTTCATAATGTCTGCCTCGGCGTATTGCTGTTGCGACCCGGGCGTTAGCGGCTGGCTCTTCGCCCCCATCCCCACGACTGCCCTCCCATCATGCCGTACGGCACTTACCTCCCGCATCGGGCTCGTCTCCGTGACCAGATTGCACACAACTGCCGTAGCCGCGTTCTGCACCGCGACCTCTGGATGCCGCAGGAGCTCGAGGATCGGGGCAGCCACGCCCGCGTCTTGCAGGGTCGTCCGCAGGATGGCAATCGAGCGAGAGAGCATCCGCACGCAGTTGCACGCAGCCACCAGGACGTCGACCGGATTGCGCCCGTAGTCCGGGTCGACCTCCTCGGTTCTGCCGCTGGCGGCCGCCTCGGCGTCCGTGGGCGTCCTCGCTTTGTCCTTGGCGTTCCGTGGCTTGGACGGCGTCGGGCTCAGAGACGCCACGACGTAGGACATGACCTCCTGCTCGACAAAGCGCTTCTGGTAGTCGTACTTGGACGCGATCAGCGCGGCGATGGCCTTGAGCGTGGCTGCTCGTAACCGGATCCGGTAGGCAAGCAGCGCATTCTGGCCCGGCGGGCCCAGCTTGCTGGCAGCTGCCGCCAGCGCGTCGTCGTCGTCGTCGTCGTCGTTGTTGTTGTCGTCGTCGTCGTCATCGGCGTCATCGTCGTCGTCATCGTCGTCGTCGTCGTCTTCGTCCAGCCCCGGGGCGCCACGGTGGGTCATGTCGGGCGTGGCCGTCCGCGACGCCGTCGGCGTCGGGTTCCACGGCCGCAACACCAGCCGGCCGGGCGACGGCTCGTAGGACTCCTTCAGCAGCTTGGCCAGGATGACCGTGGCGCCGCAGTCGACGGCGGCCTTTTGCAGCACCTCCCTGTTTGTCACCAGCCGGGCCAGCACCGTCAGGGCCGTCTCGGTGATGGCGCGCTGCTCGGCCACGGCGTTGTCGTCGCCGGCGCCGGCGCCGGCGCCGGCGCTGGTGCCGCTCCGGTTCGCGGCGTCGCCGAGCATGCGCAGCAGCAGCGGCACCACCAGCAGGGCCATGGCCGCCTCCCGCGACTTGCTCGCCAGCTGGGCCCGGAACAGCGACGTCAGCACGGACGCGGCCGCCAGGCGGACCATGCCGGACGACGACCGCACCAGGCCGAGCAGCCAGGGGATCATGGGGCTCTCGGCCTCGGCGGCCTCCCACTCGGACGCGAGCGGCGACTGCGACGACCCGTGCGCGGCCATGTCGCGCGACAGGGCCGCGGCCCAGCCCGGCGACGGCTGGCTGTGCGAGCCCGAGCGCTTGCCGGTGCTGCCGCCGAGGCCGAGGGCGGCCAGGTTGTCGCGGGACATGGACACGCCCAGCGGCGGGAAGGGCGAGCTCTGCGCAAAGTAGGCCCGCGACTGCTGGGAGGGGATGGCCGGCAGCAGCAGGTCGAGCGCGCCCAGCGGCTGCTCGTGCAGGTTGCTGAGGCCGCCCATGCACAGCGCGTTCCAGGCGGCGTAGATGTCGTGGGCGGAGCTCTCAAACTCGATCTGCGGGAAGATGGCCAGGATCGGCGGCGCGTAGAGCGCCATGCAGGCGCGCAGCCGCGAGTCGCCCAGGATGGCCGAGACGGCCGCCATGAGCGCGGCCACGTCCAGGCGCGGCGACGCCGGCTCGGGGATGGCCTCGCGCAGGCCCTCCTTCTCGGCGGCGATCTCGGCGCCGGGGATGACCTGGCCGCGGGCCACGACGAGGCTGGCCACCTTGACGGCGAGGTCGTCGAGGATGCCGGCGTTGGCCAGGGCCACCTGGTGGCGCTCCTCGCGGCAGAGGGCGCCGATCAGGCCCATGGCGATGTTGGCGATGGACTCGGACCACCAGTGCGGCTGGGGCGAGGCGAGGATGTTGTGGAGGGCGCCGAGGTGGCTGCCCGCAAAGAGGGCGTCGGCCAGCGTGGCGACGGTGATGGGCGGCGGCGCCGGAGACAGCGGCGAGGCGCCGACCAGCGCGGCCGTCTTGGACATGGTGACGATGGCGCGCAGGGCGGCGCAGACGAGCCGCGGATGGGTTGTGAGGGGGTCGATGCAGGACAGGATGGCCGGCAGGGCGCCGGCGGCGTGCAGCGGCGCGAGGAAAGACGGACCGCCTGGGGATGGAGAAACAAATGGTTAGGTTGAGAGAGAGCAAAAGAGAGAAAGAAACGCCTACCGCTTGCAAACACGCCCAGCAGCTCGAGCGCCTGCAGCCGGGCCAGATCCGTCTGCGACAGGTTGTCGGGCGGCGTGGCAGACGACGGACGACGGCCGCCGTCCTGGCGGCCGTGGCCATCACCATGTCGGCCAGACGGACGTGAGAGCGAGACGCAGCGGACGACCGGCCGCAGCACGCCGAGCTCCACCCATCTGCTCTTCTTCAGCACGTGGCCGACGGTGTCGTTTTTCAGGGCCTGCAGGGCCAGGATCCGCTCTCCGGGCGTGCGGGCAGTCTGGAACCGCTCGAGGATCGGATGGCTCTGGATGAGAACCATGGCTGCAATGCTGTGCTGTTTTCTCAACGGGACGTCCGTCGGCGTCGTTCCGGCCGTGTGGGGCCTGTTCTTCGCAGCGATGTCGCCTGGTCCTGGACGCTGGTGCACCACCGGGACGTCGGCCCGCGCCAGGCACACGGTGGGCGGGGGGATGGGCGTCGAGGCTGATGGGGAATGTCTCGTCGCGTTGGAAGGCGGCTTGGGCGTTTGTCAGGCTGCGGATGCGTAATGCACGGGCTCTCTCGCGGTATCGGCGTGGTGAACAGGTCTGCTCAGACGCAGCGCGGGACATGCAGAAACACAAGGTGGAAGAAAAGGAATGGCAGCAGAGCAGTCGTGTCGGGTCGTCTCGCGTGGTCGCCGCCTTGCTCGTCTCTCGTCATGAAGCCTCGAAATTTTGTCGTTGCCTGCAGCCTTTGGCAAGCTCGGTGGCGGCCCGGGTCACATGCAATTACGTAAGCACGCATTCCGTCCTATCTGTTTTTATGCATAACCGCGTTACGTCAGTGGACCGCCCAGTCTGCGAGCAGACTTTTTCGGCTTCCACTGCGGTCCAGACGGCGATCGCTCCTTTGTTGGAGGAGGCTGGCAGTCTCCTGGCCGTCAATTGGCTCCTTTGCCTCTGATGCGGTCGTGTAATTCCCGTCTCTGTCTGGTACTATGCTGATGTGTACTTTGGGGTCTGATGTGCCCTGTGGATATCCTGTATCTGATGCCCTGTCTTTCTCTCTGGCCGCAAAGACTCGGTGAGAGAAAATGGCTAGCAGGCCATTTCCCGATACAATGGCAGTGTCTAACTGGCCGGGCCACACTTGCTGGAAACTGGGCCCGGCAGTCTGGGAAAATCCGAATACATACGACGTACTCCGTAAGATATACCGGTGAGCTGCTGACCCGCTCCTGTAAATGAGGAGAACCCCCCCCCCCCCCCCCCCTGCAACAAAAAGAGCCTTCCTGCAGCCTACCACAGACTCGCTATCAAGCCTTGCCGTAGGGACAAGAAGGAGGGCAACGGCCGGGCAGGTCGCTAGGTGCATCTCACCTGATAACGAGAGGCGCCACTGGACCGCAGGAGGGAAAACGTGCGCGTGCTATGGAAAATAAGAGGCCGGAGGGGACAGACGGAGCAAGGGAAGAAGAAAAGGGAAAAAAAGAAAAAAGACACGACTAAAACAGCCGTCATTCTTCACCTTCTTTTCCCGCCCGCTCGCCTCTTCGCGCTTCTGCCCATCCTCTTCCCTCCCGGCTCCTGCTCTATTAATAAAACCCCCCCCCCAAAAAAATCAATACTGGAACGGCCGCCACCAGCGGACGCCGTTTGTTACGTACTAGACCGCACCACAGCACCGTGTTCGAGCAGATCGGACAGTCGTTTGCGACGAGGCCAGTCACCGCCATCCGCGCCCCTTCTCCATCCCTGGCCCCCTTTCTCTGGCCATTCCCTACCCGGGATTCTCCACCCCGCAGCTGCTAAAAACCCCGATCCGCTCGAGTGCAGAAGTTGCGCACAGCTGATACGAGAGGGCAACGCAAGCCAAGATACGGCAAAGCAAAACCTCGCCGAGAACACCATCACCACTCGAGCGACCCGACGGACAATGACCTCCCGCACGTCATGTTGACACGATCGACCAATGCCTCTCCCTGCATCCCCGGATTCCACTATGCACCCACCCGCTCGCCCCGCCACTCGCCTTCCCGGATCTCGGCCGCTGCTGGTGGCGGTGCAGCTGCTGCCGCCGCTGCTGGTGCACGGCGGCCATCGCCATCCTCCTCGCCAGCAGTGCTCCCCGACGCTGCAGACGCTGCAGCCCCTGCAGCCCCCGCTGTGAGCTCGCCGCTGTCCCGCCCGCTCTCCGACGCCGCTCCTGCTCCTCCTGCTGCTCCTGCTGCTCCTGCTGCTCCTGCTGCTCCTGCTGCTCCTGCGGCCTCGCAGCCCATGGGCTCGCCGCACCGCTATGAGTCCGTAGACGCAGCCACGCAGTACTCGCCCATGGAGCCGTTTGACTACGCCGCCCACCCCCATCGATATCCTCCTCAACCGTCGACTCCCCTCGATCCACCTCCGATTCCCGGCCCGATCCCGATGGAACCAGGCATCGAGCAGGGCGTCGACCACAGCAGCAGCAGCCATACCGACGGGGCGCGAGATCCGCAGCCGTCACAGCAGCAACTGCAGCAGCAGCAGCAGCGACTACAACTACACCAGCAGCAACACCCTCTGCCTCATCACCAACAGTCCGCACAACCACCGCAGCCGACATCCGACGCCAGAGCCTCCCCTTCCACACCAGCATCGGCCGTGGCGAATAACCATGCGCCAGCCGCCGTGATGGCACCACCGCAGCAGCCACAACAGCCGCAGCCGCAGCAGCAGCAGCAGCAGCAGCAGCTACAAACTCCGTCTCCCAACAAGCGGCGCAGCTCGCAGAGCCCGCCGCCGGCAGAGGGCATTGTTGTCCCCGACGGCATCGGCGACGCCGCCGCGTCCCCGTCGTCCCTCGTCCGCAGCCCGGCGACCGGCTCCAAGCGCGTCAAGGCCGAGGCCGAGCCGCCCAGGATGCTGCCGGAGCGCTACGAGCTGTGCGCCGTCGAGGACATGGTCGTGCTCATCGCCAACATGCTCGGCGAGCTGATCGAGACCAACGACGCCCTGGCGCTCAAGGCTGGGCACCTGACGCGCTTCCATTCCAGGTAGGCCATCCCGTCCTCTGTTTCGTTTCGTTTCCCTCCCGCTCCCGCTCACACTCACCCTGGCTGACGCCCTGCAGAACGGCCCCCGGCATATCCGTCCTGGACTACCTGAACCGCCTGGCCAAGCATGCCACGCTGACGCCGCCCCTGCTCCTGTCCATGGTCTACTACATCGACCGCCTCTGTGCCATGTACCCCGATTTCACCATCAATACCCTGACGGTCCACCGCTTCCTCATCACCGCGGCCACCGTCGCCGCCAAGGGCCTGTCCGACTCGTTCTGGAACAACTCCACGTACGCGCGCGTGGGCGGCGTGCGCGTCGCCGAGCTCAAGATGTTGGAGCTCGAGTTCCTCTACCGCCTCGAGTGGAAGATCGTGCCCAACCCCGAGGTGCTCGCAGCCTACTACCGCCCGCTGGTAGAGCGATGCTCGGGCTACGCCCTGCCTGCGGACAGCAACGACTGGGCCGCCGACGGGAACGGGGACGGCCACGGGATGAGTCAGCTGGGCAGCAGGGGCAGCGCCGACGGCGCGGGAGACCGGGGGCATACGAGCACCAGCCTGGTCGGGAAAGACATGGTCATCTCTGGGCCGGGCCCGGCCAGGGACAGCAACCTATGAGGAGGGGAGTGGGGGGGGGGGGGGCGGGGGGGAGAGAGAACGGAGGAGAGGGGGCACCGGCAGGACTTGGTGGCTGTGTTTTCTAGCGGGTGTGCGGGCAATAGTTAGAACAGGGTGAGGCAGAAGCAGGACGCATGTGGGAGGGACTCTCTTGAGGGGGAAAAGAATCACAAATCACTAGAAATACCACCATAGGAGACGGCGCCAGCAATGTGCGTACGGTACATGAAATATGAAGTAATTTACGTTCATTTCTGGGCCCATCTGCGCCTGTTTTGCACTTGTTCTTGGCGGGTCCCAGCGGCTCTGGCAGCGACTTACAGCAGTGGCTGCTGTGGGGCTACCTATGATTACAGCAGGCCTGGAATTAAGTAAGATAAGATACCTAAACCTGCATCTGCCGTTTCTGAAAAGCGCATCCACGACGATCTGTCATTTCGCGCGCGAAACCTCGAGCCTGAGCATTTCTGCGACGTCTGCAGAGCGACGCACGCCGTCGCATCCCCACAGCCCTCTTTCCGGCCCCTGCCACCGCCACCATGCGGTCGTCCCCCTTCGCCTCCCTCGCCCTGCTCCTGGGCGCAGTTGCGGGTGCAGCAGCTGCCGGTGGTGCCGACGCCGACGTTGACGGCGTCCTCGACACGGATGCGGCGACGAGCACCCGAACTGCCGCCATCTACATCCAGCCCGTGGCCCCCCTGTCGTTGTCGTCGTCGTCGCCGCCAGTCCAGCCCTCGCTGCTGGCCGAGATCCTCTACGACGCCGACGACCTCTCCACGGCCGAGGTGGCCACCTACGAGGCGCCAGACGCGCCACCAAAGGAGGACGACGCCGGGGACGAGAGCACGCCGCTCTACCGCATCGGCCTCTACGACCCGGCCTCCGGCCGCTGGCTCTCGGCCACGTCCGTCGCCGCCGCGTCCAACTTTGCCAAGGGCTACCGGCCGCACTTTGTTCTGACCGTTGCCAGGAGCCGCAGCGACGGCGGAGGCGGCGGCCTTCCTCTCGCTGCCGCCGTCCGCGGACTGCCCATCGATGCGGGCGCGACGCGCGACTTTGGCCCGCAGGCCACCGTGGTGGAGGTGGGCGCCGGCAAGACGCCGTCGCTGAACCGGCCCGTCGTCCTGAGTCCCGAGGGCAAGCAGGTGGCGCCGCCGGAGGAAAAGACCTTTTTGCAAAAGTGAGTGCACATATGTGCCGGAAGCAGCACCTCTGCTCCTTTCTCGCCTCGTCGTGGCGCGTTTCCCCCTGCTCATGCTGATCCGCGGCTTCTAGGTACTGGTGGATGATTGGCATCGCCGTCTTGGTGCTGACGGCGGGCGGCGGCGGCGGCGACAAATAAGAAGCGCTACACGGACGACGGTTCGGGGGGGGCGTGCAAAGGACGCATCGGCATCATGGAGACAGGACGTGGGCATGCAAGCCTACGGCCAGATCGGATGCTTGCTGTCCGGCCCTCTAGGCTACTGGGACATGAATACTCGTACGTGTCATGTCCGAGACAAAAGCCAGGCGCCGGATTGCTCTTCTCAACGGCACTCGGGATTTGAGTCAACGACTGTAGTTATACTATCTTGCGTGGAAGATGCGAGCAGCCATGCAAATAGACTGCGGATCTGCTTTCTGAGTGGCTCTCCTGAAAACCGACCCTCTGTACTCCGTAGTATACATAGCAAGATATAGCAAGATACCCTATTTGCAAGCCCTCCCTTCCCCTCGTGCCGTGCTTTGTCCAGGAGAGCTCTGCGCTGCGGAGCGAGGAGACTGAGATCAGCTGGCCTCTGAGACCGATCCGTCTCACGATTACTGGAAGAAGACTAGTGCACAGTGCATACCGTATCTTGCAGAAGGGAGGCGGTTTCCCCGAGGACTTGGCCCCACAAAAAAAGATCGCTCTGCCAAAATAAACTCTTAAATGCGACAGCTCCCCTTTGGATCTGGCCACAACAACAACAAACTCTCTTCTGCGTACACCACCCAACCGTTCTTCTCTCCACATTGCTCTTACGCCATACCCTCCATCACAGGACCTACTACGACCTCGCTGCTACAGCTCACATCTTCCACAATGGCTTTCAACGGCAACGGCGTCACCGACCCCACCAAGGCCCCTCAGTCGGAGCCTGCCAACAAGGGCAAGGGCAAGGCCGAGGACGACACCATGAACGACGCAGGGGCCGCGACCCATGACGAGGAGGATGACGACGATGAGGAGGATGAGGACGACGGTGCCGAGGTAAGGACTCTCCGCTGTTTCAGGCCCTTTCCATCGTTCAGCGGTAAGATGGCCTCACGAAACGAACCGAAACTAACTGGACTGCCTCAGATTGACGACGAAGGTATGGCTCAGAAGAGAGCCCTCCCCCCCCCTCCCCCCCCCCTTCCCGCAGCGATGCTGCAGACAGACACGTACTGACCTGGCAGATGACAACGACGATGACGATCTACAGGAGATTAACCTCGAAAACGTCATGGGCCGCCGCACGCGGGGACGGGTCATCGACTTTGCCAAGGCGGCAGCCGAGAACCCAGTCGCAGACGACGAGGATGAGGACGATGACGACGACTTTGAGGACCCGGACACCAAGATGGACGAGGACTAGAGACGCCACCGCGGCAGAAACGAAGACGGAAAAGAAAGCGGACGCCCGCCGAGTATAGTGCATAGCATGGGACCGGGGCTGGGGCTGCGGATATCGCGAGACGATGGGATTGACTTATGATATCGTGCTTATTTTCTATTTTGTCCCGACACTTGTCTCTTTACAAAACACAATTAAAAACGGGGATGGCCGGGAAGACACGCTCTCCAGGCCGTCCCACAACGAAAATACAAAAACAAACAAGACAAGTCTCGGTTTCCCTGGCAGCGCAAGAGAGAGCAGATTGCATCTTGAGGCAGAGTATGCGCATGCATGGGCTATAAGGGAGTATGTAGGGTTATCTTACAATAGGTTATTATGAGCACAGCCTCTCCCGATGGTAACCTAGCTTAATACCGGTAAATGTCTGCAAGGAAGATGCCGTAGAAGCCTACTCGGCACTTGCAATACGCCATATTATCTTCGCTGTAGCACGCTACAGCACAGGGGGACCCACCTGTTGTTGTAAGGGATGACCGCCTATATTTATTTCATTCGTATCCCCTATTCTAGGTCGACGATCGTCCACTGCATCTTTCCTAAATGAAATCATGTCGTAGTCCACTTTTCTAGCATGCCTCTTGTTATATTTAAAACACGATCCGGCGTTGATCCCTAGCAAATACGACGCAATTTAACAAATTGCGAAATATACTATGTAAGATAGCTTGCATCTGAGTTTGGGCTATACGCTAAGCTTGGCCCAACAATAAGGCCACCACTGCTATCTTATCCGCTGTAGATCTCCCTGATTCCCATTGGCGTTGCAATCTTCCGCCTATGTCCCCCTCTCCTTTTCTCTTGCCTCTGGCGTTCCCTCTCTTCCTCTGCATCGCGCCCACGCCACCACGTCCCCAAGGATGGCATCATCAAGGTAAGCCACCCGGTTTCCACTGCATAGTTGGCACTCTGGTTTGGGAAGCATGGCAGCGGCAAGCGACGCAGAAACGGGCGGCAGGACACCGGCACCAGCAAGAGATCCAAAGAGTCGACAAGTGGCGCATCCGAATCCAGCAATGTGGCTTTCCGACTTTGGCGACGCCGCGATGCTGTAGGCCAACCGACGCGTGGGCTCTCTACGCTGTGCAAGCCCGGCCGGCTGGATCCCGGCCGTCGGTATCTGCTGTCGCTCCCGGATCTGCCAGCTTCGCTCCGGTCGTGTTTCTTTTTCTTTTTGCATTTCCGCGAGCCCCCAAGGCTAAAACTAAACGCACAACCCTGCCTCCCTAGGTTTGGCTCCTCCAGCCTGCACCAGCGAGATCCGCGCAGTGCTCTTTTCGAGGGCTACACCGGCTCCGGCTCCGAGTCCACCCGGCGCAACGGCAGCGCCAGCCCCGGACAGTATGGCGGCTACGGCTACGGCTACCCGGGCAGCAACGGCAGCGGGCTGGCAGCGCCGGCACACAACGCCTTCCGGCCGGCGACGCCCAACAGGAAGTGAGCCAGCAGCACGCACGCCCGGCCGGGCCCGTTTCCCCATTCACAGCTGACAACTGGGTATTGCTACTGCTAGGGGCCAGTACAGCGATGCCGTCCTGAACGAGCTCGAGAGCCAAAACGACCAGCAGATCGAGGGCATCCTGGGCAAGGTCCGCGTGCTCAAAGACGTGAGTGTCGCCTTCTCGCGCGCGCCAACCCCCCCCCCCCCCCCCCCCCCCCCCCCCCCCCCCCACCCACCCCCCCACCCCCCCCCCCCCGCGCCCGCCCCTCCTCTCACGCGGCCGCCACGGCCGCGGCGCCCGCCTCGCGCGTGGGGGGGGCGCCCGCGCGCGCCGG